>KE505488.1:109448-129926 GCA_000441515.1 Elaeis oleifera
ATGTATGTGGATCTATACTTTGGTTCATACTCTAGCATGACTCTTTGAGATATGTATGGAATATTCTAGATATGGTGAAATATGCATAGAGGTTGTATGTGGTCAACAAGGAATCGGTCACTTCTGGTAAGAGGAGAGAACATCCTATGTGGTCTCATAGGGTGATGACTCATAAAATCTCTGGCCAGAGTAGGGATGACCATTAGAAAAAATTTCTAATGGTTTATCAATTGAGTCATCATCATTTGATTAGAATACATATGAATGGGTATTTGGGCTTGATATGATTTCATGCTCATGACTTGTTTGGGATGTTGTGTGATCGAAGGATTGAATTGCATGATAACTTATCACGAAAGAATAATTTTGGTATTCCATCAAATTTCACTTCTTCTGGATAGTAATGATACGTTGCTAGATGTCAATCTTGATTTGTAGGTCCCAATAAATTAAAGGAGTTTAATTTAGTAAATTAATTAGAAGAATTCTGATTAATTGATGGACTTGGGTTCAATGTGTCTTGGACCTAATTGGATTAGGTGTACATAAACTCGACCCACTGCTGGCTAAATGTGGAACCCAATGGATCACACATAAAGAAATTGGTTTGGACTTTCGATTAGGTCTTGTTGAACCTAACTGAATTGAATTTGGTTGAAATCCTAAATGGATTTGAGTCAAACATACTAGCACATGTCTAAACCCTAATCCCTAATCTTATTGGATTCATAATTGGCAATGGGCTTTGATTAGTCAAAGACCAAATCTGTTGGACTTAAATTGGGTTTTGAATGGTTTAGATCCTATTTTAATTTGAGTCCAAGGCTCCTTGATTTGTGGGCATCCAAGACTTGGATTTATGAAGAAATGTCATGCCACATATCCACACGTCCCTCTTTTATTATTAGTGCCTCTTGGGAAGAATCTTTCTTTATGAAGGAAGTTTCTTGCGCCCATATTTTTTTATATGAAAGTGTTTCACATTAAGAAGGACTCCTATCTATTCTATGCCTTATTATTATTTTCACATGAAAACAATGTGCCAAAAGTTTTGGCACGGTGTTTCAAAGGAGTCCTTCTGAGAGAAGGAACTCTCTCACGCCTCCCATATTTTCTCCATCCATTTTGGTGTGGCTTCCTATGAGTCAGGACTCTTGGGAATTTGCATGAAATAGTTTCACAAGGAGATTGGTTTTGTGCCATGAGATGGTGCCTCTTCTTTTCCTATTTAAGATGAAGAGTCCATGTTTTTTGGTGCTCTTATCTCTTAAGATTTGATATGCCTTAGAAGGAATCTTTTTTCTGGAAAAAGATTTCTCACGCCTCATGCAAGATTTGTGGTGTCCAAGTATTGGTCGCCACATGAAATCTCCATGTAAAAGATAGGAGATTTTGTGCATCCCTTATTACACGTGAAGAGGGTCTTCACGTATCTGATGTTTATGCCCAAAGGGAGGAGTCCTTCTGAGAGAAGGACTCCTCCATATCTCATGCATAATATGGTTGTGTGATGCTGGTTGTCATGCCCAAGAGTTGGGTAGATGATGGGTGTTTGGCACCTACCATAACCCTAGCTTAAGTCAAGATTTGGATTATGATTTTATGTTGAAAAGGATCAATCAATTTGGGCTTGTATGTGGTGCATCAGTTGTCCAAATGTTGGACAGAATAAGGGCTAATTTCTTGAGGCTTATGAGTGGATTTCCTACGGTCCAATTATTGGACAATGAATAGTCCAAATATTGGACAAGAAGAGGGCTAAGTGGCATAAGGGTTGTCATGTCCAAGAGAGGGAAGAAAAGAGTAAGAAAATCACCAATAGTTGGTGATGAGAGAAAAGGAGCACCTGTTGATTTTTTTGAGAAGAAAAATTGATGAATCTGGATTAGGAGAGTCCTAGATCAAGATTTGTGTGGATCATCGTTAGAGGGCAAATGCTCGAGTGCCTCGAGGATACCGATTACTAGGCAGCTCGGATCTTCCTGTTTGGTGTAACATTTTCAATCTCTCTTTTATATATATGCTATGTGATTCATGTTCTTGTTTGATTGAATGCTTCAAGATGATTTTGGGATTGGGGCTTGGATCACATATTTTTTATTGTGGTTGCATGTTAAAAATTTTAAATTTTAATTCCATTGTGCATTCGAATCCCAACACTCACACCTTAGGCTTTGGAGGTGTCCGACTTATGTCAAATGATTAAAGACAGATAAGTTTGGATCAAGGTCTGATAAATGTTTGTTTGTAGAGTATTCAAAAAAATAAAGGGTACTATTTCTACCTCGCTGAAGAACGAAAGGTATTCATCAGCAATAAAGCAGTCTTTTGAAAAAAAAGTTTCTTAGAGAAGAAACTGATGCCACTAAGATCGAACTTGGTGAAGTTCGTAAGATAGAAAATCTGACATCATTGAGTAAATATACAGAATTGGATTTAATTGGAGAATCAAATTCAGAGCCTGTTATAGACACACCATTAATGAGATCCGGTAGAATACCACATCAATCGGATAGATACTATGATTTTTTGGTCCGGAATAGTAATTCTGTCGAACTAGATGAGAACGACGAGGATTCGATCACTTATATGGATGCCATACAGAGGCCTAACTTCGAAAAATGGTTAAATGCCATGAAATCTGAAATGGAGTCTATAGAGATCAACGATGTATGAAAACTTGTTGATCCATCCAAAAGGATTAAATCCATTGGGTACAAATGGGTCTTCAAAAAGAAAAGAAGAGTGGATGGAAAGATAGAGACCTATAAAATCCATCTAGTTGCCAAGGGATATCATCAATGTTATGATATTGATTATGTCGAGATATTTTTCCTATGGATGGCAATATTTAAGTTCATTCGGATTATGCTTGCTATAGCGGCACACTTAGATTATGAGATCTGGCTAATAGATATCAAAAATGCTTTTCTTAATAGAGAGTTGGAAGAAGAGGTGTATATGATACAACCTGAAGGGTCTACATCCATAAACGAATCTAAAATGTGCAAGCTAAACAGATTAATTTATGGATTGAAGCAAGCTTCTCGAACTTCGTTAAGAATGGAGAGAAGCTCTGCATCTATAAATAGGCTAATGGTTCTGTAGTCATATTTCTTATACTATATGTGGATAGCGTACTCTTGATAGAAAATGACATTCCTGCATTACAGAGTGTAAAACTCTGATTGTTATCACAGTTCTCCATAAAGATTTGGAAGAAGCATCCTACATCCTAGGGATGAAGATTTATAGAGATAGATCTAAAAGGTTACTTGGATTGTCCCAATCCACATCCATCGATATCATATTGAAATGGTTCAGAATAAAAAATTTTAAGAAAGACTATCTACTGATAGGCCAAGGAATTACTCTCTCTAAAAAGGATTGTTCGACAACTCCTCAAGAGAGAGAGCGTATGAGTAAAATCTCATATACCTTGACAGTGAGATCTATCATGTATGTTATGATATGTACGAGATCGGATGTGGTCTACTCGCTAGGGGTAGTGAATAAGTATAAGTTTAATCTAGATGAGAACCATTAGAAAGTTATAAAGACAATCCTTAAGTATTTGAAAATACTAAGGACCAATGGTTAATCTATAGAGATCTGACTTTAAATTTGTGGGATATATTGATTCTAATTTTTAGTCAGATCATGATGACAGTAAAAATATGTTTGACTATATTTTCACTTTATATGATGGAAAGATCTGCTGAAAAAATTTCAAGCAGCACACAATAGCTGATTCAGTATGCGAAGCAGAATACAATGCGGCATCTGATGCCACAAAAGAAGCTATTTTGTTGAAGAAGTTCATCTACGAACTTAGAGTAGTTCCTCAGTTGAAGGTCCAATTCTACTGTATTGTGATAGCACTAATGCCATCGCTCAAACCAAGGAACCCAAATCCCATCAGAGAACCAAATATATTCTATGTTGGGATCACCTTGTTTATGAGATCGTTGATCGAGGTGATGTCGAGCTGCTGAAGATTAATAGAAAAAAATCTGACTAACCCTTTTACTAAAGCTCTCCGGACCAAAGAGTTCGATGATCACAAGTGAAAGAAGGTATTAGATACAGTCCTGATTGGTTTAATCCAAGTGAAAGTTGTTGGAAAATATGTTCTAAAGTCAATTATCAATCTATAGACGATTGTGCTCTTTGAAATTTGTATATAAATTATTAATAAATAAAATTATTTTGATAAGTTTATCATAAATGGGCATCTTCTTTTGAACTCTTGTATTATAATGAAGTCCTTGGAACTATAACATAATCAATAAAAGAGGATTTATCGAAAAATTCTTAAAGTTATTCGTAATCAAATGATACATTATTAATAAAGATAATAATGTTTATCGAGTATAGGTCATTGTGTGTCATATGGATTAGTTATCCTCTTAATCAAGGAGTGTAGAGACACTGGTATGGCATATAGGTGAGATGTAAGAGTACATCATCTCCAAATAGTGACTCACTTGCAGAGCGCTCTGCTATCAAGGATAGCTCATGAAGGATATGAGCATAAGTGTCACTCCGATCTGAGATTACCATGGTGACTGGCAAGCAAACTCATTATACTTTTATGCCAGACTATCTGTATTTGTAATGCAGTGACGGAAGACTACTGGGTACAGTCAAATACTTATGAAGACGGTGTATGAGTCAAGATGGGATTGACCTCTCCGGATTATATGAGTTAATGCATCATTATATCTTATCTAGTAAATTTTGATCAGGATAATCTTTGTGATCGGTCATAAAATTTGAAAAGATTAAAATACGATACAGATGATTCATCCAGGGTTGACAGTTTAACCCTAGGTCATCTTGAGTATTAGGATCAAAAGGATGAATTATGCGGTAATCATATGCCTAGGTTCTTGAATATTGCTTTGTAATTATTCGACCTATTCGAACATCAGACATCATTGCTAGTTGATCACTTTGATTAGTACAGGAAGAGTTTCTATACTACCGGCTTCGTGTTCGAATCTATAGAGTCATAGATAAAATCAAATAATATAGGAAAGAATTGATTGAATATTTATGTGTTCAATTTAGAAGTATGAGACTTTATTGAACATGTAGATTAACTTAATTATGAATTAAGTTATATGTCATATGGAATTAAACACTGACTATGTCTAACTAGCATTGCATATGAGGTGCAGGTTTAATTTTGGGGATGAATTTGATCAAATTTATGATTTAAGAAATTATGAGAAATTGATTTCGAGTCTTAGTTATTTTAAATCAGATCTAATTTAATTGAGCTTGATCTTATTAAGGCTAAATTGGGTTAATTATCCAAGTTGGACTTAAATTTAAATCCTAATTAGATTAGGATGAGCGGTCTTTTCGAACTTGGTTTGAATCGGATTCAAATTGAGTTTGAAATGAACTCAAAATTTGAACTGAATCAGATTTGGTGCACTAAGCCATATTTTTCTGATATTTTTTCACCTATTTGGCTGACCAAGAGGGAGGAGAGGGCGCTAGAAATTGGCCCCTTCCCTTGGGTGTGCGGCATAGGGAGAGAGGCATAAGTTGGCACCTCTCCTACTTCCATTAGGAATCTTCATAGTTTAGAAAGTTTGTATTTAATTCAAACATGGAGAGTCCTATTCTTAACCCATGAAGGTATTTAATTTGATCTAGGATCTCTTGTCTATTTAAAGAGGGGTTTGGAGAAGGAGAAAAAAATCTAGCAATTGATCAAGGCATGCTCCCCTTGGGCATCCCTCTCCTTAGGCGTCATCTTCTCTTGGGCATCCTTCCTCTCCCTTGGTGTGGTGGCGTGTGGACTCCTCCAAGCTTCGAGATCAGATCTCAAGGCTTTTCACTCTTTTCCTCCTGAAAAGTACTTCATCCCTCTTTCTTACGTTGGTTGGCATGTGAGCGAAGTAGAGGGTTTGGACATCCGAATCTTGCAAAGTAACTCGATTCAAAAATCTTTCAACCTTGATCTTCTTTCCACTGTATATCAAGGCACATTTCATAAATATTATGAAAGTTTTTAATTCTAATTTATTCAATTGTTTCTCTTGGCCATGTGATACGGATCGCATGTTCCTTTAATCCAATTCCAAGCAAGCCTACCACTCCTCCATACCTTAAACCTAAACTCTCTTAATATCTACACCTTAACTATCCGATCACAACCAAGAGAAGCCCTCATATCAGGACTAAGAAAATCAAATCTCTAGGACTTGATAAAGCTGTCCTTCATGCAAAGGACATTCTCTTCATAAACTATCTCACAACAAGTGAAGTTTGATCACTTGGTAAAAAGTGTGGGCTGGCTTTCCTTGAAATAGATGATCTTGCCATTGCTAGGCTGAAGAAATGAAGATTTCTCATTGTGGAACAACCTCCAAATCCATCATTACCTAAGCCTTGAACTCTTGGAAGTCCCAACTGCAAGAAGTTCATCTTTGTATCCAACTAGTATGGGAAACTTTTTGCTTTTTATATCTAGTTGCTCCACACTTATTCTACTCCAGATGGGCCTCATCTTGAAGATCTTGGGTTTTGTATTTTGTTCCACTTCATCAACTCTCTAACAAAATGCTTTTATTAAGAAAATACTTCGAGATTCGATCCATAATAAGTCTAGAATGAGATCCAGGATAACGAACGGAATCCAACAAGCCCAAGAATAACCTAAATGGAGTCCAGACGGAGTAAATACGTGTGAGAGAAGACCAACAACAGGATGGTATGGCCCACGGACCATCGGAGGGGCCCATGGGCTGGTGCTGGCTGGCAACATGCGGGCCAGTCCAGGCATGTGCGGGAACTCACAAGTCGGCTACGGGCACATGGCCCAGCGATGGCACGGCCCTGGACCAGCACGGCATGCGCGGGGTGCGGCGTACCACGGTCCATTGGGCTGGCGTAGTCCATGGGGGCCGCATGGACTAGGCCCCATTTCCTAGGGCATTTCACATGGTCCACGATGGACCGATGATATTTCTAGAGAGTTTTTCATGGTCTATGGTGTTTTGTGGACCGGCTTCGTGCAATTGCATGATCAGATGGCGACTGGAGTGTGCCAGGTGTGATCTGACAATTCGATGGCTTGTTAGGTGCTGTTAGGAGATCTAAACTCCGATTTAAACTTGGTCTCATATCCTTAAAAGCTCTTGTGGGCGAATAGAGCACGGTAGAAGGTGCAACCGAGAGACAAAGACAGTAGTGAGCACTGTGAGAGGTCCTAGAGTCCTGGTGAGTGATAGGGAGGCTTCTTTGGGTGATTTTGAGAGCTCTATAAGGGTGAGTGCTTCTTATTGAGAGAGAAAAATAGAGATTTGAGAGTTGAGCAAGTACATTCTTCCTTTGTAATTAATTTCTTTTTTCATAGTAAAGCTTTGCATGCCCTATGGAGGTAAGCCTTTGGCTGATCCATGTATTTATTGTATTTATTTGTTATTCTTTCTTTTTCTTTTTCCGTAATAATTGGTGCCAGATCCTATCCACAAATGGTATCAGAGTCAGACAGTACCAATGCTAGATTGCGATGGTGTTGATCAAAATTGAAGATGGAGAAGACAAGCACAATCAAGGTAGAGATTAACCAGTTTGATGGGAAGTGCAATTTCTTCTTATGGCAAGCGAGGGTGAAGAACGTGCTCATCCAACATGGGTTGATCGACGCTCTCTTGTATCAGAAGAAGCCAGCCACCATGGAGGAGAAGACCTGGGAGTGACTACAGATGTAGACGGTGAGTATTGTCCACCTGTACCTAGTGGATGAGATGCTAATTTATGTACTTGATGAGTCTTCTCCGATAGTGCTATGGTCGAAGCTCGAGAAATTGTATATGACGAAGTCTCTTACCAACACTCTCTTTCTCTGGAGGTAGCTCTATCAATTACAGATAGACGAGGAACAGAGCGTGTAGGAGCATCTCAGCTACTTTCAGAAGATTCTCATCGATCTTCTCATTGTAGATGAGAAGGTTGAAGAGAAGATCAGGACGTTGGTCTTGCAAGTATCGCTTCTCCCTTTGTATGAGTCCTTGGTGACTGCTCTTCTAGTAGAAAAGAGCACCATCAAGATGGATAAGGTCACCACGATGATTCTCCAGAATGAGGTTCTCAAATGAGAGATCTAGGTTTCGAGCTCAGATGGCGGTAGCTCAGCTTTGATGATTTCTAAAGAAGCAGGTGGTAGCAAACGGAGTAATAGAATATCACGAGGAGGATGCTCCAGGTCCAAGATGAGGGATCTCCACAAGATCAGATGCTATCGGTGTGATGAGTTAGGGCATCATGTCAGAAATTATTCTCAACTCAGAGATCGGATGATGACTACTGCGGTGACAACTTGTAGCAAGTCAGAGGATGATGTCTTGTTAATATCTGACGAGGTATCTATTTCTCTTCAGCAGTGAATTTTATATTTTGCATGCACCTATCATGTATGTTGCAAAGAGGAGCTGTTTGATTTTCTAGAGAGCAGTGAGGGCATTGTTCATCTGACGGATAGATTAAGTTGTGTGATCAGAGGCACCAGGATGGTCAGTTGGAGGATACATGATGGTGCAGTAATAAGATTGGGTGAGATTCGATACAATCCAATTTCAGATGGATTCTTATCTCACTAAGCAGATTGGATTCAAACAGCTATAGGTGGATAGCTGATGATGGTATCCTGAAGGTTATGCATGGTGATAGGGTGATATTGGAAGGGAAGAAGATCAGAGAAGGATATTACTATTTGACAGAAAGTCCAGTACGAGATAGAGCTTCAGAAGTCAAGGGGAGCCCAGTGTGAGATGGAGCTCCAAGTGGAGGTGGATCGGATACGAGAAGGAAGATTTGAAAGGATGAGAGGCGACATCACAAAATGAAGTTTCTATTACCGTAGGAGACTTTTTCAAGCAGATTTTTGGTCAGAGTGGATACAGTCTATGATAGAGGTGGGATTGAGCGGTCTGATTCAACTCCCACATTTGCCCATCTATGAGACAGCAGGCATGCCTTAGGGCATGGGGGTGAGACAAATCACAGGCTATTAGAGACAGATAGAGATCGAACATCAAGTCGAAATAGAGATTGTTGAAAAAAATATCTCAAGATTCGATCCACAATAAGCCTAAACGAGATCCAGGATGACGAACAAAATCCAACGAGCCTAAGAATAGTCCAAACAGAGTCCAGACAGAGAGATACATGCGAGAGAAGGCCAGCAGTAGGTTGGTGTAGCCCACGGGCCGACGCAGGCTGGCAGCATGTGGGCCGGCCGTTAGCACACGGTCCAGCGGTGGGCGTGCGCAAGGTACGGTGTATCACAGTCCACTAGGCTGGCATGATCCATAGTGGGCCGCATGGTGATCGAACGATGATTGGAGTGTGTCAGGCATGATCTGACAGTTCGATGGGTTGTTGGGTGCTGTTAGGAGATCTAAACTCCGATCTGGACTCGGTCTCAGGTCGTTAAAAGCTTCCGTGGCGAGCAGAGTGCGGTAGAAGGTGCAGCCGAGAGATAGAGGCAGCAGTGAGCATCGTGAGAGGTCCTGGAGTCCTGATGAGCGATAGGGAGGCTTCTTTGGGTGATTTTGAGAGCTCTATAAGGGTGAGTGCTTTTGTTAAGTGAGAAAATAGGGATTTGAGAGTTGAGCAAGTACAGTCTCCTCTTGTAATTATTTTTTTTTTATAGTAAAGCTTTACATGCCTCATGGAGGTGAGCCTTTTGGCTGATCCATGTATTTATTGTGTTTATTTGTTGTTCTTTTTTTTTTTTACAATAATTGATACCGGATCCTGTCCAATATTTTTTATACTCACAAGGTGCTATGTAATGAAATTACTTCTTTAAAGCCTATTGTTCTCTCTTAATCAAAGCCTTTTTATCCTGTTGGGATATGTTTTAGAGTGGTCATTCTTTCCTTAAAATTGTAGTATTATTATGGAACATGAGAGGTCTTGGGAAAGCTTTCAGGAGAAAAAAAGTTCGAGACACCATTCTTCATTCCAAATGCATGATCTACTATTTTTAGGAAATCAAACTTAATAAAGTTACTAATAACCTCATCACAGCAACATGCAAGAAGAACTTGACACCCGGTGTGCTATCAAAGCACAAGGCTCATTAGGAGGACTTCTTAATATTTGAAACTCTTCTAAGATTGTTGGTTCTCTCTTTCATAAGGGTGAGTTCTCACTTAGCTCAATTCACCACTTCCTTCAAACAGCAGGCAAGTCAGAATAGGTTCTCTGTAATGTCTACGATCTTAATAACTCTACATAATATCCTATCTAGTCTTTTATACATTCTAAGTAGAAGTGCAAATGAGTCGAGCTGCTCACGAGCTACTCAAGTTCGATTCAAGTCTGAGCTCGACTCGACTCAATCATTATCGAGCTCGAGTAGTCGAGTCAAGTTTGAATAGCTTTTCAAATCGAATTCAGATAGCAGGATACTCAGCTCAAAAGCTCACGAGTCTACTCAAGTTTATATATATTTTAATAATATTATTATTATTTATAATATATATATTATTAGTAGGCTAAAACTTGAACTCGAGTATGGCTTGGTTGATATTAGAGTGGAGTCGAGTCAATCTCGAGTTTTGCCTATTTTTCATCTAGTCAAGCTCGAGCTTGAGATATTAAGGCTTTAATCTCGAGCTGAATTTCAAGTCTGAGTATTTTGAGTCAAGTCAAACTCGAGCTTCCAGCTACTTGACTCGGCTCGGCTCTATTGCACCCCTAATCTAAGTGGTAAGGTTTTGGGTGATTGTTGGAGACTTTAATGCCATTCAATTCTCTAATGAATAGAAAGGAACCAATAGCAATTTATACTTCAACATTAGAGGATTTCAATGAATTCATAGATTGGTTTCTTCTTATTGAAGTAAAATTGATTCATCTATGGTTTGCATGGTCAAATCAAAGAAAATTCCCCACTCACGCCCAGCTTGATCAGTGCCCGGTAAACCTTGACTGGCTTCAACTATTTCCACTCTCACTCCTTTCTCCTCTCCCTAAGACACCCTCAGATCACTCTCCACTTCTTGAGCTTTATCCACAATAGCCTTGCAAAAGACCATTCCATTTCAAAGATTTCTGGTTCTCTACTCCTAAATTTAATAATCTCATCAAGCCATGGTGACCTCAATACCGTCAATAGAAGATTCAGCAAAAACCTAGTCATTAAGCTCAGCCACCTCCGATCTAAAATCAAAGTCTAAATAAACACATCAATGAAAATATGTTGTAGAGGAAAAAATCAATCTAAAACAAAAGTTATGTCAAAAGACTCCTTATAAGCAGTTATAACCCTATCTACAGAGGAACGAGCTAAGCTCATACATTTCCAGGAGTAATTGGAAATTATCTTGAGCCAAGAAGAATGATTGTATAAATAGAGATCAAGATTAACTTAGTTAAAGTTTGGTGATTAAAGTACCACTTTCTTCCATCTGAGTGCAAGTAACAAACATAGAAAAAAATCATATATCTTTCATCAAGTCTCAGAAGACTATCTTTGACAAGTTGGAGGGCATTAAAGAACTTTTTTGTCAGACACTACTCGAAGCTATTTAGATCAATAAATCAAATCAGCATCATGACAGATTGGGAACATCTTCTTCCAGTGGACCAAGTGAATCTCTCAGACCTTGCACTCCGTTTTCTAGAGGATGAATCTAGGCTTTCCTGGCTCTTTCTACCAGCATTTTTGGCGTCGATGAAAGCTAACATCTATAGAATTATTGAAGATATATTTCTAAAAATACCAATGTATCTTGGTTAAACTACTCGTTCATTGCTCTCCTCCCCAAGAAAGAGAAATATGCTTCTACCTAGGATTATAAGCCTATTAGTCTAATAAATGGAATGCTTAAAATAGTCACCGAATTATTAAGCATGAGACTGGCCGAGCACATGGATACATTGATAACCAAATCCTAACCTGCATTCATCAAAGGCAGACAAATTAATAATTATTATATCAATATAGCAAATATTATATCAAATAACACCAAGGCTAAAAGCAAATGAATAATCCTTAAACTCGATTTCGAGAAGGTGTTCAACAACATTGGCTGGTCCACTCTCCTCTCTCTTCTCCAAGCAAAAGGATTTGGAACTATGGGGTGTTCATGGATCGAAAATATTCTGCACTCTAGCAAATTGGCACTACTTGTTAATGGAGAACTTACAAGATGGATCAACATGAGCAGAGGCTTGAAATAAGGGGATACTTTATCTCCTCTTTTACTTATCTTAGTCATATATATACTAGATAGAATTCTTAAATAGGCTCCAAAAATTAGTTGTTAAATGGTATAGGCCCTTCGAATGCAATGGGTAACACTCTTTGCATCCAATACATTGATGGAACCATTTTATCCTGTGATGCTAATGACTCGAGTGCTTGCTCTACTTGTTCAAGTTATTATTAGGCCTCCAAATTGATTTTGAAAAGAGCTTGCCAATGAGTGTGGGACTATTGGAAGCAAGTTGCAAACAATCCTACTTTACTAGGATTTGTCCATTCTTTTTTCCAACCAACTGTATCTTTGTCTTCCATTGTCTGACAGCAAGCTTCGCTAAATTGGATCTTCCACATGGAGAAGTCAATAGAAAGCTGGCATCTTGGAAAGGCAAACTATTCTCCATTGGTATGCCTTGTAAATGCTTGTCCTAATGCTATTCTAATGTACTAGATGGGAAGATTTCTATTACCTAGCAGTGTTGTCGAGAGGACAGATAAGAGAAGGAGGAATTTTCTATGGAAAGCAAAAAACCTCATAATTGTGGACACTATCTCATCAACTAGAACTAAGTATGCAGATTAAGAATTAGGCAGGCTAGAAGTTCTAAACCTCCAGCTTTTAATCAGCACTTTCTCTTAAAGGGGTAGTGGAAATATTCTAGGAACAAATAACCATGGTGGACCATTGTTCATAACTTCCAAACTACCACTTGACTGTTAAGCACAACATTCGCTCTCCCTCCCTTGCCTAGAGTAGTGCCCTCAAGGTACACTATCTCTCTAAAGCATTATTTTCACTCTTGGAGAAGGCAAGGGATGACATGGGTCAGCCATGAACCATTGAAAATATGTCTCCCAAGTCGTTTTTCATTATCCATAAACACAAGCATCTCAATCAAAGAATTTTTGAAAAATTGAAACTTTAGAAGCAACGTTCATGACTCACTCATTGCTTGATCATTAGATGAATTTTCATTGGTTAGTATATTATCATCAACTATCACCTCTAATAGCCATGACTTAGTTCAATGGAAATGGAGCGAGCAAAAATTTTTACCATGAAGAACTATTGCTAATTCTTTGTCATGACGGGATAGTTCCTTATTTGCTAAGCTCGATTGGAAGTTGCCAATACTAGAAAAGATTAAAATCTTCTAATGGTTGGTTCCAAACTATAAAGTCCTCACTGCTGAGAATTTGGGGAAAGAAACTTTCGTACCCCATCCTTTTGCGATCCTTGACGAACTAGAAGAACACATTGATCACCTTGTCCTTAACTATTCTTTTCACAAACTATTAGGCACTTCATCTCACATGGAATAGCAATACCGCTGCATCCAAGCTCGGTGGTAGAGTTTTGGACAATGTGACATTGACTACCTTTGAATTTCCCCAGAATATTATGTGAGAGCTTAACCTCTACAATCATGCATGCGGTGTTTATGGAAGGAAAGAAATGCTCGAATTTTTAGGTTTGAAGCCAACTCGAGTCACTAGAACAATGAAACTTTGCAAATAGTGATTTCAAAGTTGGATGCAACCATGTGAAAGTAAATATCAATCCTTCCTCTCAAAGCCTTCTCATTTTCATATTGGCAATCAAACATGCCTCGTAACCATGCGGATGCATAACCCGGGCTTCAAGGGTGTCTGACAAGGCTTTCAATTTTGGCACAGGCAAAGAATATCCTATTTACAATCTTTGATTTATCCCAATTCAAATCAGGCAGTTTATCTCCCTTTCGTAGACTCAAGTGACTACCATAATATATCTCTGCAATAGCACAACTAGGTTCATTTGTATATTACTCTCCATAAATATTTTTCATTAATAAAAGTGAGTGGGAAAACCTCTGTTTTCATCCAAAAAAAGTGAACAATAAATGAAACAGTGATGGATAGCAGTACATACCCAACTAAATGTGACCCAACACCACCAATAGTCTTTTCTTTCTCTTCTTCAAGCTGCCACCATCACCTCATCCTTCAATGTAAACCCTCCTCTACTACTTGATAATAGATGAAGCTAATGAAAAGAAAATGCTGGAGAATGTGCTAGAGCAATGGAGCTAAAGGTACCTTGCTATTATCCTCATAACGAAGAGCATATTATTTGCCTTTTCTTTCCTAAATGGTTAATATATGACTAGTTTGATTGCTAGCATGACCTCAGATCATGCTATTAATATAATTTTGTTCTTGTGCTTGGAGGATTAGACACATTGTCAATGCTCTATTTATTTTTGAAACAGAATTTGCTATTTAAATAGCTAATTAAAAAGAACAAATTTGGCATGTTTCTATTTGCATGTGCTATCTTATGGCAGATATATTCCTTACACATAATTGATGATATACATAGTCCTTTTAAATAATTAATGCCACATTTGATTTTTAGGAAAGAAAAAGAATCAGAATGGACGTTAGAGTAGAAGACAAGGGGAAGTGGAATCAGAATTTCAATCAATTCTATCATTTAGATGTGAAACAAAGGAATTCATAGAAAAAGAAGATCAATTCAATTCCATTATTTAAAATGAACAAGATATTATTAGAACGTAGAAGTTTTATATTATTTTAAAAATATCATTAATTAAAATATAAGTAATTTATAATAATGATTATTGTAATTCTTTTAGGGGCATTCAGGTATTTCCTTTGATTAATATGACATACAATTTATTTTTATTTTCTATATTTTATTGATTAATTTTATTTAATTAAATTCTATATTTTATAAATTTTATAGTTTAAATTTAGTATTTTAATTTTAAAATTTTAGTAATTTGAATATTATATATTTATTATTTTTCTACTTTTGTTCATATTTTTAATTATTAATTAACATAATTATGATATTTTATATTTAATTTTATTTTGCTTATTTTTTTAACTATTTTTGAGTATTTATCTAACATATTTTAATATTTTCATTTGGCACTATTTATTAGTTTA
Organism: Elaeis oleifera; assembly: GCA_000441515.1. Lineage (NCBI taxonomy): Eukaryota > Viridiplantae > Streptophyta > Magnoliopsida > Arecales > Arecaceae > Elaeis > Elaeis oleifera. Next base: position 124,642 of record KE505488.1, read on the forward strand.
TATTTATATTTTTATCATTTTCTTTAATATGCATTACATAATGATCATTTGACAGTATATGATTATAGTAAATAGTAAAAGTTGACATAATTTCAATACATCTACTTGATAATCTCACTATTTTCTAATATGATAATATTTTTATTAAATATCCTAAACTATTTATTTTTATTGTATATAATATTCTTAATATTTAACTTATACTAAAAAATTTGTCGCTGTTTTATATTGTAAATATTGTTAATTATTTTACTATCAAAAATATTATTGATTATCATTTTATAAGAATGAAGAGTGGAATTATTTTTCTTCAAATGAATGAATCATGACTTCATGAAAGATTTGATTCCATATATTAGAATGGGACGAAGGTTGGAAATCATATTCGATTTCAGCACTTATTTGGTGAATCAAAATAGTGTAAGAATTATTGGACCTATTGGTTTCTGTGGGAATGATGAGTGGAATTATTGTTCCTTCCAATGAAAGAATCATGATTTCATGGAAAGTATAATCTATATATCAAAATAGGACCAAAGTTAGAATTCCCATTCTATTTTAATGCTCATTCCAGTGAATCAAACATAGTGTAAGAATTATAGGACCAGTTTGGCTTTTAAATCAAAGATAGAATCCTTAACATATTCATACGTAGATTAATGCTTGCACAATATGGAAAATCAATATTTGCACCATCAAAGAATCCCTTTATTTATCTAACATTATCTAAGCACTAGATTTCCAAAACATAAGTTATTAAGGAATGGGTTAGTAAATATAGCACTTGGACCATGCACAAACATTTGAGTTGATGAATAGGTGAAGCAGGACTCAAGATAATGAACAAGTTAACTAAAGATAAATTTACATGATTGGAGATTTGAATCCATGAACTTGAACACCAATACCATGTTAATTAACCACTAAATCCTAAAATTAAAATTATTAAAGTAGATATCAATAATGTATATTAGATCTTCACATCTACTAAGATCTTAGCCTAATTAAACCAGTCTATCCAAATATTTGCATTGCCCATTCTTCACCCAAATCAATCTCCAACTATCGAAGCATTTTATGAAACCCCAAATTATAGTCTCATCTCTCCATCTAGTCTAAAATATGCAATACTTTGTAATATCATCGGAAAGAACCACTTGTACCCTTTTTGTGTACAAGCACCTCTAAAGTTCCATCAACATGTCTCTCTCTTGAAAAAAAAAGAAAAAAAAAGAAATTTAATGATTTAGTTCTTTTTTGTGCCCATCCAAATTTAAAGAATTCTTCACATTCTACTTGATGCACGGTTATCTCTTATTCTAAAGTAGACATCTGTTTGTTATACTTATCAATCCTTCAATGTTGTTAATTAATAATTTTTGATAGATGACAATAATGATTCTCTTTCCTTCATTTTTGATATGTTAACTACCACCTTCTTTCTTCTCTCCTTTCTTATGCTTGTTAATGTCAAGCCATCCTACTCTTTGACCACCTTTGCTACTTATTTAGTTACCAATGCTATCTAACTTGATTCCATTCAACCCTTGTTATAGGCATAGGTGTAATTTTAGTCTAACGAATCCCTCATAATTTACACCCAATCGCATCAATGACACCAACATTTTGATATGCCACATGGCATGAAAACTATTTTATTGTGATGTGAGAGCACATAACACAACCGCATTTCAAAATGCATCTATTTACAACCTGTTACCACTAATGTTATTTAAGGATGGGTGTGAAGGCAAAGAGAGATAAATATTTGTCATTTTATAATGGTTAATGAAGACATGAAGAACAATAATGTTGATTTAGAATATACATATTTCTTTTGTACCTAAAACCCATCAACCCAATGGAACATTTTTTTGGTAAGATATACTCAAATATGTCGAGGATGAAATAGCATAGATGAAAACTATCTAATTTGTTACAAAATTTAGTTAAAAAAATCACCATTGTACTCCAATCCTCAAAGTAAGCAAAATTCTTATATATTGTCCCTCTTCAGGATGCCTATTGTTGATCCAAAGATTGATTTCGATGATAACAAAATATTAAATATAAATGGTACAATTATATATTTCAAGAATGGTTGTAGGACTTCTTAGATAGTCACAAAGATACATCAAGTTTAAAAAAAATCCTCTCAAAGAAGTCAAGCAAAAGAGTTCTCAAGATGAATTATATATATTTGGGATGGCACATCTCGAAGAAAATTAAGTTGGAGAGGTATTTGAGGTGTTTGGAGAAGTATTTGAAATATTTTGGAAGTATTTTTAGATGACATGTAGCAATAATAGCTAGTTCTACAGAAGTTCTAATTTTTTTTTCAAAATTGTACAATTTGCTTGATACATTATGTACTTCAATGCTTACCAATAGTTATTATAATTTTTGTCATGATCAAATTTCAAATCTCATACTTATTGTTATTAACAATAATATGATTAATTTTAAAAAACTTTTGAAGAAAATTTATTTTTGAACTCAAAACTTTTTGTTTCGAATTTGATCTTTAATGCTTTATGCTCTTATGCATTAATATTTTAATAAAAGGAGAAAGGATAAGTGTTAAATCTGATCTTGCATGCTTATATCCTTAAGATTTTGAGATTAGTTATGTTATGAAATCTTGAGTAGAATAAATTAATTTTTTGAACCTTTTGATGCATTTTGAAAAAGGGAGAGAGACTATTTATGAAAAAGAATAGTGACTATCTTTTGAATACTTTTGAATGAAAATTATCTTTGAGTTAAAAGTGATATGATTCATTTGCTTTGAAATGATTTAGTACTTTAATTTTATTTTCATGCTTGCATACCTTGATTCCAAATTTGATCTAAAAATTTAATTGATACAATCTTGATTTTGAAAATGAAGCTTTTTGGTGACATTAAAAATGGGAGAAGTTTAGTAAATCATAATTGAGTATAAGCTTGGATTGGAATACATATGAAGATATATTGAATAAATCTTTATTAATTATATATTTTTATGAAGTATATTTTCAAAGCATCTATTTGCTTACTTTATGTAGTCATAAATTAATGATGCATAATTCTTAGAAACACATCATACTTTATTATGCATAACTTAAAGTTTGTTATTATTAAAAAGAGAGAGATTATTAATCTTGAGATTGATTTTGACGATAACAAATATTGAGTGCAAATGATATTAATTATATGTTTCAAGAATGATTGTAGAGTTTCTTAAATGCTGTCAAGAAGGAAATCCTCTCAAATAAGTCAAGCCAAAAGAGTTCTTAAGATGAATTATATATATTTGGGATAGTACATATTGAAGAAAGTTAAATTAGAGAAATATTTAAAGTATTTGGAGAAGTATTTAAATTATTTTGGAAGCATTTTTCAGGTGGCACCAACCTCAAGTCGACTCCAAGCATTACTCGAGTCAACTCTTTTAAGAAGAAAAGAGTATATTTTTCTGCACTGACCTCGAGTCGACTCCTACTTATCTTGAGTCGACTCGAAGTTTATATGAGTTAGCTCTCGCTTAGTCCAAGTCGACTCGACTGTGATGATAGTCTAATGGCTAGTTTTTTTACAAATTTTTAATGGATAAATTTGAGTTCCAATGACTAGTTTGACCTCTCCAACAGCTACTTGATCTCTTTAATGGCTAATACACCTCTTCCAACCAATTTTAAGTGTATTTAAAATGTAAAATTAATTAGAAAAGTGGATCTAAGAGGGAAGAAAAGAGAAAAATATAAGTTTTTATAAGAATATTGGATATCCTTGAGCAAGTCTAAAAGAGAGGATTTAAGAGTATTTATTGAGTGAGCTAGTTCGAGTACATCCATAGTGATCTTCAAAGAAGTCTCTTATTGATTGAAGAAGAGAAGTCAAAATTTCAAAGAGCACTCATCATCGACATCAATGGAGCTTCAATGTACTTTTATTTATTCTTTGTAACTTCTATTGTATATCTTATTTCTTTGTAAGTTTTTTGTGATAGAAACTTATGGGATAGGCTTGTTCAAGTCTGTAATTAGACATTGTATTGACTAAGTCTAAGGATGACTTAGTTAAAAAATTTTTGATTGATTTTCTATGTGCAAATTAATTAGGTTGCTTGTGAGCCTACTAAAACAATCAATTGGGTTGATTGTAAGTATAGTTAAATAATCATACTATAATCAAAAAGATTATAGTAAAATTTTTAAGTAAGAAGACTTAGGGAGTGAACGTCGATACTGGATTTGGTACTAAATCACTATAAAACTTGATGTTTCTGTGTGCTCTAGCTTATTTTATTTTGTTCTTATTTACTTCAACATATTTTTATTTTGATTCATTGCTTCTACTATACACTCACTTAGTTTACCTTAATTAAGTACATATTTATTTTAAGATTGTAAATTTTTTAAAATCTAATTCATCTGTTTTCTTGGGGTATCTATCTGAGCAACACCTATGGTGCCCATTCCTGAAGCCATCAACACAAAAATATCAGCTTCTTGCCTCTAAATACTTGCATTGACAAAAGTTCTTCTTCCCAACAAGAAACCACAAATGTGACGATAGTGTCTCCCATAAAGATGTCTACATTTCTTTAATCATTATGACATACTATGAACTTTTGTTAATAATTCCTATAATTCTTTTGTAGGCATTCTATTTTTTTGGTTTCCTATAATTACTATAACATACTATTTATTTTCTATTTTCTATTTTTTATTGATTAATTTTGATTTTAATTATATTCTATATTTATAAGTTTATAGTTAAATTTAATATTTCAATTTTTAGGTTTTAACTTTTTTATTTGTTTGTAATTTTGTTATATATATTATTCTATTTGAGTTATATTTTTATTATTAATTAACATAGTTATGACATTTTATCTTCTATGTACTTTTATTCAATTATCTATTTAATTAATTTTAATATTATAAATATATTTAGTATTTTTATTTGGTACCATTTATTAGTTTATATTTATATTTCTTTATTTTCTTTAATATGTATTACCTAATAACTATTTGCTATTATAAAATTGTTGGTGCTCTTTCTATCCCATCCAAACATGGCACAAGACGTTTTGCATTGGTGGACTCCTATTTGGGTGTTCCAAAAAAGAGTGGTGACAAAATCAAATGGTGAAGGTATATATCACTACAAGAAAAGTAAATTTTATGATGAATTTATTTACGACGAAAATATTTTTATCATAAATAAGTATATTAACGATGAAAAATAATTTTCATCACTAATAATTAAATATTTATGACGTAACTAATTTTTCATCG
>KE505488.1:159620-172434 GCA_000441515.1 Elaeis oleifera
TTGGGGAAGTTCGGCCGTTGACAGATCCTGAAAGGAGTTCAGCCTGAAGTCGGTCACTGTAGGAGATCGGTCGATGACGGAGCTCGGTGGGCGCTGTAGGAAGTCAGCAGACAATCAGAGCCCTGGGGGTGTTTGGAGCAATCCGACTGGCGCCCGCAAGATCCGCCTTCGGGAAGTCTGGATGGGCGCCATCTGCCGAGAACTTCGGCCAAGGGTATTTTATACCCAACAGAATCCATAACCTCTAACGTTGGTATCCTATTAACTAAACACTAAATCTTAAAAATTTAAATTACTAGAAGAGATATCAATAATAAATATTAGATCTTCAAACCTCCTAAGATCATAGCTTAATTGAACCAGTGTGCCCAAATCTTTGACTGCTCGTTCTCCACCCAAATCAATGTCCTGTATACTCATGAAGCATTTTATAATTCTAAACTACATTCTCTCCTCTCCGTGCAAATTGTGTAATGCTTTATGATGTCATTGGAAAAAGAACCACTTGGAACCTTATCCTAGCACCCCTAAGGTCTTTGTGAAGACCACACATCTCTCTTAAAGAAAAAAATAATGATCAATTTTCTTTTATGCCCGTACTAATCTAAAAGGATTCTTCATGTTCTAGTATATGCATGGTTATCCTTTATTGCAAAATGGATAAATTTGTTTCTTATATTCACCGATCCCTTGATGCTCTTAATTAACAATTTTTGTTACCGAATAAAAATGATGCTCTTTCATTTTTTGATAAGTTAACTACCATCTTCCTTCCTTCTCTCATTCTAACGAATATCTCCCTTCCTTAATTCACCCTAATGTTTATATACCTAACTTTGTCACTTATTGAGTTAGCAATGTATCTAATTCAATTCCATTAAGCCTCTTGTTCTAGACATATGTATGGCTAGTTATAATCTGACTGATCCCTTTTGTATTGCAACTAAACCCATCAATGACAGCATCCCTCTTCCGTGCCACATGCCATGAAAAATATATTTAATGTGATTTGAGAGCACATAACATTACACCATTTCAAAATGCACATATTTACAACCTTTTACCAATAATCTTATTTATCGAGGACACATGTGCATGAAGGTATGAAGAGAGGAAAATATTTATCAAGGACACATGGTTAATGAAGACCCAAAGAACAAAAAAAAAATTATTTAGAATATAAATATTATTTATACCTGAAATTCAACTCAATGGAACAATATTTGGCAAGATGTACTTAGACATAGATGAAAAGTATCTAATTTATCATAAAATTTACTTTAAAAAAATACGAGTATACTCCAACCTTCAATATCTATAAGCAAAATATTATGTATTTCCCTCCCTAGGACGAAAAGAATGTCGTAGACAAAATAAGAATCTCAAAGTCTATGGCAGCCATTCCTGATGCCGTCAACACACAAAACTATCAGCTTCTTGCCTCCAACGCCCTTACATCCACAAAAGTCCTCCTTCCCATGCAGGGAACCCCCCAAATGTGACGACCGTTACCCTCATGCGGAGGTCCGCGTTCCCCTCCATCCTTCCTTCCTCCAACCCCTCTCCTCCCTACAAGTGTCACCCCCTCCTCCCTTCCCTCCCCCTCCAAACGACCCCTCCCTCCTATTTCCCATAGCTTTCTGGGCCCTTCCCCACCTTTAGCTGTCTCCTCCCCTCCCTTCCCCTCGTCTCTCTCTTGTCCCTCTCTATATCTTCCTTCATCACTGAAAACTCTCCTCCATCCTTCACTCGATACCCAGCAATCTAAATGAGAGAAGGACGAAAAGGAGGCGGTGATGGTGGCGGCGATGGTGGAAGCGTTCGTGGTGGCAAAGATGTAAACCGGTCTCTCTTTGGGGAGGCCGGTAGTGTTCCCCGGCCATCCAAGGTCTCCTCCTTCGTGCACTCCGACCCCTCATGAAGTCAACAAGCGAGGAGGACTTCTCGGCGCGCCACAGCTCCGCCTCCGCCGCCAGCCCCGGGTACCACTCCGACCGCTGCAGCACCACCACCAACCCCGGCCCCACCTCCTCCGCCGACAGTTCACCCTTCCACACCTCCCCCTGGTCCCACCACCACCCCTCCACCTCCCCCTGGTCCACTAACCCCTTCTCCTCTGCCGACGACCATGCCGACTCTGCCCCGCCACCGATCTCTTCCCCCGGGCACCGGCCTTGTCGGCTCCCTCGTCCGCGAGGAAGGCCACATCTACTCCCTCGCCGCCGTCGACGACCTCCTCTACACCGGCTCCGACAGCAAGAACATAAGAGTCTGGAAGAACCAGAAGGAATTCTCTGGTTTCAAGTCGACCAGTGGCCTCGTCAAAGCCATCGTCATCTCCGCCGACCGCCGCATTTTCACCGGCCACCAGGACGGAAAGATTCGCATATGGAAGGTCTCGCCCAAGGATCCTCGCGTCCACAAGCGCGCCGGGACGCTCCCCAGGCTGAAGGACTTCCTCAAGAGCTCCATCAACCCGAGCAACTACGTCGAGGCCCGGCGGCGCAACCACCGGTCGGCGGTGTGGATCCGTCACTCCGACGCTGTCTCCTGTCTGACGTTAAGCGAGGACCAGAGCCTGCTGTACTCCGGCTCGTGGGACCGGACGTTGAAGGTGTGGCGCCTGGCCGACTCCCGGTGCATCGAGTCGATCAACGCCCACGACGACGCGGTCAACTCGGTGGTGGCGATGGCGGGACTGGTGCTGACGGGGTCGGCGGACGGGACGGTGAAGGCGTGGCGGCGGAGGGGGAAGAAGGCCGGGTTGACACGGCACGTGGCGGAGCAGACGCTGGCGCGGCTAGAGGTGGCGGTGACTGCGCTAGCGCTCAACGCCGGCGCGGGGCAGTGTACGCGGGGTCGTCGGACGGGGTGGTCAACTACTGGGAGAAAGTCAACGGAGGCGAGGGGTTGACACACGGGGGAGTGTTGCAGGGGCACAAGGTGGCGGTGCTGTGCCTGGCGGCGGCGGGGAGCTTGGTCTTTAGTGGGTCCGCGGATAAGACGATCTGCGTGTGGGGAGGGACGAGGGTGGGCCCATGCGTGCCTCTCCGTGCTGACGGGGCACACGGGCCCCGTGAAGTGTTTGGCGGTGGAGGCGGACTCCACGGCTGGTGGGACCGGAAGATGGGTGGTGTACAGCGGGAGCCTCGACAAATCCGTCAAGGTGTGGAAGGTGGCGGACCCGGAAATGGGGCGGCGGCAGCGGCAGCAGGAGAGGGAGTCGGACGCCTCGTCGTCCTTCGGCCACGTAGCCCAGCCACGTTTCGATATGTTTAAGGTAAAATAAAGAGAATAAAATGTCCGTGCAAGAGACATATAGCACCTGCATTTCATACTTTTTACGAAACATAAAGATATGGGACAGCGTATCGCTTCTGCTGAGTATGATTGATCTTTTTATGATTGGATCGCGTCGTGCATAATTTTGAAAGCATTCGAATTTCTTCGTTCATCTATCTAAATAAATTTCGAAATAATTATTGTATGATCCAATCATCGATTAGCATGATGGAAGGTGAATGCTTCTTTGGCATGAAAGATGTGCCCCTGCCTAAGATACTTCATTGTTCAAGTTAAGATGTATTGAAATTGTATATGAGACGAGGGACACTTGCACCAATGCATGAGCATAATGTTTTCTATTGTTTTTTGATAATTAATGCAGTGGACGTATCCTAAAAACACACTTGATGATGAGTTGTATGGTGACATTGTTCTTAACATTATATATATATATATATATTTGTCGATTTGTTCATATATATCATCCTTGGGCGTGTTTGAATGTTGTATGAATGATGAACAATCTCTCTTGCATTGGCTAGATTCCAATAACAACACTGTCCCTCAATATATTGGATATCTAGCGTGGGCATGTTTGGATATCTAAGTTATCCATGGGATAAAATTCAAAGAGGCATGATAGAAAGCAAGAGAACAGTAGCGACAGAAGAATCTGATGACAACTGGTGAACATCTGATTCCACAATTACAAGAAGACAAGATCCAATTTCCTCTTAAATGGTAACAAGAAAAATACCTGTATGCTGCGCGAAGATAATAAAAATTTAAATATAAATTTATGTAATAGCATATTCATTTTTTAATTAAAACTTCTAGTTATATACTCTATATGCTAGTTGTCACTTAAACAAGAAGGGCTAGTCACGAACATCTTGTCTCAAAAACTTGAAATCTTGATTATGTAGAATTTTTTTTGTCATGCTCCCGATCTAGAATCATGAACTAGAGATCATGACAACTACCGCATACTCATGAAAAACTTTCTCTACAAGCATGCAAGATATCCATCGTGTTATCATAAAGCAATAGTAGAACAATTAGTCAACAAATTAAGTCCAAAATTTAACTAATTAAATTTAATTTTAATATCTCATAAAATTTAACAATATTTAAAAATTTTACATCAACTTCCATAAAGTTCCGATCTAAGATAAAATCTACTTTTAATCATTCTCCTATATATATTTCCGTATTGTCTTAGTTCTTAAAATCTATAAAAATAATAAAATATGAGATAATGAGCTAGATAGCCTAATAAATAATAATTACTTTAATTAGATTAAATCAAATAATAAAATAGATAATTATTTATAAAAAGTAAGCATATATATATTTATCAGTTTGAAATCAATTTCTATTATGCTGTATTATCAAAATATTATTCATGCTGAATTGAATCTCTTTTCAAAATTCGAGTTTCTTTCAAGAAATCAATTTCTTTCAAAATATCAAATTTTTATCAACCATGAGCTATGACCATATATATTATCTCCATGGCAGAATTATAATTGCGTATTATCTTGCAGTAAGCTACTGTTTGTACTATAAAATTACATTCATAAATGGTTTGGATCTGGTGGACCAGTAGTGAAATCTGCTGCAGGAAAACATACATAGAGGATATGGAAAAAATATAGATAGCACCAAAAACTATTTTTAAACAAATACGGATACTAAGAAGTAGGTAAGTGGGATATAATGGTATTTTAAACTTATTTAAGATGGATGTAACCATATTAAGAGGCATCAGAAGATCAATGAAAAACTCCAGTTTATCCTTTTTTTTTATCTTATCCTTTATTTGAATCATATTTTATATTTTGTAGGAGTAGGCGGTAATTCTATAATCCCAAAGTCCTTAAAGTTTCAAGGTAAATTTGAACCCAATATTTCTTTGAATCTCCATCCTTGCACCAGTGGCACGGCATTTCTCTGTGCATTGCTAATTTATTGTTCTTCTTGGTCTTCGACAATGAAAAATAGGGGAACAATTTTTGGCATGCCCAATGGAACCTTCGGGATGCCGTCAAAGAAGAAGATTGAAATGCGAACCTTCGTTATGAAATAGCTGAAAGTACTTCCTATTAGTAGTCAAGATATTGATAATCAGCAAATTCCTTGGTTGAACCAAGGAACCAAAGTCATCTTTACGGCAAATTGGTGCCTCTATGAATAAAACCCAGCAAGAAACATCTCTAGAGAAGAAGGTTGGCCAATGAGAAGTTCAGTTTTCTCCTTCGGCTATTTTCCAATAGGTTGTATGCCAGATGAATGATGCTATGGCACAATTTCAGTATCATTTGAATGAAAGTCAGAAGGATCTGGTTGAGACAATTACAAGTCAATTTACTATGGTCATGAGGTTGTTAGTAAGTCAACAAGAAATTATTTCATCGTTAATAACTAAGCAATTAGATAGATTGATTATATTATTGACTGAATAGAATCAACCTCTCCCAGTACCTTGGAAAGCGGTTCCAGTAGTACAATCTATTGAGAATATCTAATCTGCAGGACAACGGCCACCCACATAAGGTTTACAGTATGGAAATGTGAAGATTTTGGAGTAGCCTGAATTAAAAAGATAATGTCATGTGATAAAGGCATGGCTAAATACTATGAAGAAGAATCATCTAGAATGAAGCCTTACTTGATAATTACAGGAATGCCAACTAGGCCATTGGTCCCACTATATATAGCCATTTCAGCCAAGTGCTCGCCGAATTTGAGGTTGAATGTAGCTAACAACCACACAATGGGAGCTATGGTTGGATACAAGCTGAATGCGCCCATTATCGGCTTTAATGGTCATGCCAAAAAAGAACAGCATTTAGTTCAATAGTAGCTGCTAAAGCGGGGGGGCAAGTTAGTCTCAGAATGGACAAGTGAGTCCTAGAATGGATGCGACCAATGCTGGGGGGCAACACATGGGGTCCATAATGGGACTATTACCATAATAATTGAATGGGTCAGGTTCTATTTTAAACCCTGAAATTGGGTTTGCTATGAGCACTATAGAGCTTGGTTCTTATACAGTACATGGAAACCCTTTATATCAGCTATAGTAGAGAGCTCCAATACAAATGAGAATGCCATAGAATGCAATTGATCATGCCCAATATAGCTCATTGGGCAAACATAATTAGGGAACAATTAGATTTTTCACTTCAGCTGGTTAATAAGCCAACATATAAGAAACCATATCTACATTGGCATGATCAAGCATATGAATTGTCAAGAGGGTATAAAGTACATGATTTTTTTCATTTTTTAGAGGATGATAGTATTTCAACTGTCGAGCATGTAGGTAGATTTTTAGTCCAGTATGGTGAAGCAGGCATAAATGACTTCCTTAAGCTTAGGTTATTTGAAAACTCCCTCATTGGATCTGCATTTTCATGGCATGTGATCTAGCACCTAATTCTATCTTTTCTTAGTAAGAAATGAAAAGTCAATTTCATGCATAATTTTATAGAACCGAGCTTGAGGTATCTTTTGCAGATTTGGCTAGATTGACACAATGACTTAATGAATGGGTTGAGAGATATATGAGATGATTTTAAAAGGCTTGAAACAAACGTTATGCATCTTTAAGGGAGGTCGAATATGGCAAAATTGCTCAAAACTACCTTAACCTAGAGTTAAGGAAGAAATTTGCAGGTCAAAATTTTTGATTTATTTCAATTGACATCTCAGGCTATAAATTATGAAACAATTCTTAGAGAGGAGGAACAAAGAAACCTACAAAGGGAACTTATCATAGGAACTTTAATTATGACATTTCAACTGTTGAGGCCGAATCTAGAATTTGGTGAAGATTTAGACATAGAAATTGATATTCCAAAGATTTTTACTAAAAAATCTAATATTTATAGGACACTAAATAGACCGAATATACAAACTTGATCAACAGGAACTGTTCAAACTCCATTGACAGAAGAGAAGTATGCATTTAACATTACCAAGGTTGATCAAATATTTGATCACTTATTAAATGATAAACAAATCCAGCTGTCAGAAGGTCATAAAATACCATCAATAGAAGAGTTAAAAGAAAAAAGATATTGCAATGGCATAATCGATGGAGTCATAATACAAATAATTATTTGCTATTTAGGGATGTTACATAAAAATCAATTATAGAAGGTAGATTAAAATTTTTAACAAGGATAAAGATGTTATCCTGATTGATAGAGATCCTTTTCAAGAGGTGGCAGTCGACACAGCAAGTGCAAAGTTAGCTAATTTGGTGGGTGATCATGACCAAAGAGGAGTGCAACAAATTGAAGAAGTAAAAAATGAGTATTGAAGGAGCCACAATAGTGGGAGAAAGAGTTTCTGGATCTGCGATATCAAGAAGTATTGCATCTAGAAGTGCCATGTCGATTTTGTAACTGAGTGTCCTAGTTCAATGTCACACCAAAAATGATAGTACAATACTAGAAGCATCATCAAAAGAATCGAACACCCTAGCACGTTCGCTAGACAGAGAGTAAGCGACTTCTATTAGCGACGGACTGTCAAGTTGAATTGATCATGTCATGTGCAACGTCAATCAATGATGGTTCATTAATGTCTGATATTTACCAGCTGGTAGGTGGGAAAGAAGAGATTGGAGACATAAATCATCGGACATAAGGCCGTTGCCAGAAAGATGACAAATCCAAGGTCCAGTTAATATACAAGATATAGAAAATATGTGATGAGGTGTGATAGGCATGATGGTTATAAACTTGTTAAGGTTGAGAGTAAGAAAATATTTTGTAACAAAGATGAGATTGAAACATACTTCCATCCAGTCAGATAAACAGAATAGTTAGTCCACCAGCCTAATGGATCTAACAATGTTATACCAAAAAGACTGAGTTCAAGTAAAACTAATTGAGATTGAAGGAGGTCAAAGTCAGTTAAACCTTCCATAACATCTATTGGGGAATGGTACGAGATTTGGCTAAAAGAAAGGAGATAATTTCAGCCAAGACCCTACATACATAAAAGAGACGATGGCAAAAAATAAGAGCATTAGAAAAAAACATAACTTTGGAAGTACATCAGATGCCTCTTCAACAATGATAATGGGTGAGGAAGGATTCACTACTCAAGTCTGAAACTCCGGAGTCAGTGGTGGGAGAGATTTCTAAAGAAGTGCAATTAAAGATTTAGTTTGGGATACTATCATGGAAAGCTAATGTGAACATGGATTTTACTTTATCTTGTATTTTTAGATGAACCAGGTCAACCGTCGCAAATTGAAGGTGATGTCTTGGAGATGGGGGAATATCCTGAAATCCTATGTATTGCTCATGAGCCAAATGATTTCAAAAGTAGACAAAGTCTAGAAAATTCGGCATCAGATAAAGAAGCAACAATAATTTTATTCCAAAGACTGACAAGAGAGATGGAAAACACATCAAGCTGCTGTACATTGATGTTTATATATTTGGAAAATCCATCCGATAGATTCTAGTAGATAATAGTGCAGTAGTAAACATTATGCCAATAGTTATGATATGCAAACTCAGGAGAAAGGATGATGAATTGATAGCTACAGATGTGGTGGCTATAAACTTCATGGGAGAATCATGCAAGTCGAAAGAGTATTTGCCAGTGCATCTTCAAGTAGATTCATGATCCTTTATTACTACATTCTTTATTATTAGTGCTTTAACCACATGCAATGCTTTATTAGGTAGAGATTGGACACATACTAATTTTGTATTCTTTCATCCTTATATCACCAATTGATTCTGTGGAATCTTGATGCAAGGAAAAGAGGATGAAGTGGAGGTTGTTTTAGCAAATAGTAGACCATTTATGCTAAATACAAATATGAGTGAAGCTATTTTGTATCAAGATGAGATGGGCCCATTGAAGTTTGTCGAGCAAGACAAGTTCGGAAATCCTACAGAGGTGACTATAATGAATTTTACAGATGTCAGTCAGTCATAAAGTAAGGTTTGGCTATGGGAGATAGAAGAGCCAAACCCATTTACAACAAGTTTATAATGTCTTAGAAAGTTTATAAAGGGTATGGCTGATCTTTTGCCAGATTATCGACCTATAAGAAATTTAAAGAAGAAGGAGCGAAAGAAATTTAAAGGAGTGAAATGTCAGACCTTTGGGATATTTGAAGAGTTGGATGAAGTACAATTAGATGAACAGAAAACTGTATCTTTGGAAGATGAGAAAGTTGTCATATCTAATGAAGTAAGTTGATGTATCTTAAGTATAACTGCAAGCGCACGATGTGCAAGGTAGGACATCCAGCAAGTATGGATCGATCCCACGAGGAATTAGATGTTTAAGTTGTGTTCAACTATTTGCTCAGATGAGCTTTAACCAAGATGAGGATAGACAATTTGTTACTAACTACCAAAGTAGTAAATTAATTAATTATAAAATAAATAATTAAAAATTTAGGGCTTTTGAATCCACCAGACTAATGAATTAAAGGGCCTTCCTATGATTTCTCTTATGATATCCCTTTTTTTTTCTCTTGTGTTACCCAAGTATGGGTTATGAAGGGGCTCAAATCTAACTTTTATTAGATTTCGATCACGCAGCAAAAAGTAATTTTAAAAATTTTAAAATCAAACAAGTCAATAGCTTTAACAGTTAAAACTATCGAGCCGAAATCCAAATCTTAGAATCACCTTGTCGATGTCGATCAAAATAAAATAAGTATGCAAAAGGGATAGAATTTTATTTCATCAAAAATATAATGTGGCACATTAGTGATCTCTACAAGACTCCAAAGTAGAAGCCCTCCAACGATGATCCACACGAAAGTTGGCCAAGATCCTTCCTATCCGATGCGCACCCGCAGTTTTGTCTTCTTAAGAACACCACCGACTTCGAACTCGAGCAACGATCACACCAAAGCCTAGTCACCTCTGATCTTACTATTAAAATCATACCAAGAAGACACTCTTTAGATGTCTCACAACCTAGAATTTGATTTTGGGCTCCAACACATGAAAAAATCAAACCCTAAGGCACACTAGCAATACTTGCTAATTCTCTCACCACCCTTCTTACAACTTTTACCACTCAATTTTTCTTATCTTTTCTTAAATTTTTCTAATTTTTTTTCTTGATTTATATGCCACTTATCTCTAGTTTCTATCCAAAAACCTAGCACTTGGGCCATATGGGACATCCCATTTAAATAGGGAACCAAGAGATATGAGGAAGGACCAAGGGGCACCAACCTTTGGCATTCCACATTATCACGTGGTGAATAAATTCACCGTGTATAATTTTTGGTGCAAGAGAGCCTTCACATAGAAGGACTCCTCCTCTTCTATGCCTCATAAAAGTTTCATATTAATTTGGCATGAATTCAATAGGAATCTGGATGAGAATTTAAGGCATCGCGTTAAGATAAGAGCCTTCATTAAGTAGGACTCTACAACTTCACATGCTAATTAGAGTGGGCGGTAATTTTATTTTGGTGTGGAACCTAGTGGGTGTAGAGGAGTCCTTCTTCACTTGAAACTATTCCAAGTTGGATAAGAACCCAATCAAAATTGACCCAATCTCATTAGGTCAAAATAACTAGTCTAGGTTAGCTCAAACACTTTGATCTAAACCGATTTAGGAACTTGGATTAATACAATATGCTAGAATATCAAATTAAATCTTAGAATTTATATTAAATTTAATTAAATTAGATCAAAATTAAATTTTAAAGTGTGTGACCCATTGAGTTCTAAATCCAGCCAGCAGTGGATTCAGACTTTCGACGTAACCCTAATCCGATCAGATTAGATCACCCGAAGAGTCTCAATCAACTAGAACTCTTCTTAATTGATTTCTAAATTAAACTCTTTTAATTTTGATGAGTCTACATATCAAGATTGACGTCTAACAATATATCATGACTATCCAGAAGATTTAAAATTTTGATGAAAAATTATCAAAATATCCTTTAGTGGTAAGTTACCGTATAATTTAATCCTTCAATCAAACAACATCCCAGATGAGCTATGGGCATGAAAACATATCAAACTCAATTACTTATCTATATATATCTCGATCAAAAGATGATGATTCAATTGATAATACATTAAAATTTTTTTCTAATTATCATCCTGCTTTGACTAAAGACTTCCAGAATCACCGACCTATGAGATCACATAGAATATTCGCTCCCCTTATTAGGAGTAACTGATCTCTTATTGATCACTCACAACCTCCATGCATACTTTACCACATCCAAAACATCCCATACAAGGATCAAAGAACCAAGTTAGGAAGTGAACCAAATATGGATCTATGTACACAAGGTATCATGGCGAACTCAGATCAAGGATCACTTACACAACTCCCACTAGAGAATCATCAGTTGACATATAAATAAGACTCCATCTGATATTCTCTCGTAGGTCTATTCAGTGAACTTATTCTCTAATGAGCACCCATATCTTTGTATTAGTGTCACCATACAAATGGTTGTGAGATCAACCACCCTCATCTCTGAGCATACATAGGACATGCTAGTCTTACTGGTATCATTGATTTCTGACTCAATGAACCAATGACTGAAAATATTCTAGGTCATGGCTATCAAGAATTTAAGTCTCACTAGCGTGATCTCATCACGGCCCTAAAACCATTGCCCAAACCTATGGGGTTCATTATAATCTTAAGAACAAAAGATGCAACATATAATGAATCAAAAATATTATTTATTAATAATATTAATATTAATTATATGAGTCTAAAAGATAAATTACAAAAAATATCCTATCGCATCTCATATGCGATTAGCTTATAAGGCATTATTCTTTCAATCTTCCACTTGCACTAAAGCCAATCATCCCTATACTTGTGCCCATGCTATCAAAGTGGCGGTCAAACTGCTGCATTGATAAGGCCTTAGTGAATGGATCTGCTATATTATTCTTGATGTCAATTTGTTCCACGATCACATCGTGTCTTTTGACTATCTCTCGAATGAGGTAGAACCATCTTAGGATGTGCTAGGATTTATGATAAAACTTTGGTTCTTTGGCTTAAGCAACTGCCCCAGTATTATTATAATAAAGGGCATTGGTTGTTCAATCTCTAAAACCACATCCAATTCTGAGATGAATTTTTTCATCCAGACGGTCTCCTTAGCAGCCTCACTAGCAGTAATATACTCAACCTCATTGATCGAGTCAGCAACAGTTTGCTGTTTGAAATTCTTCCAACTTACTATACTACTATACAGAGTAAACACATATCCAGATATAGATTTGCTATCATTCGGATCAGATTGAAAATTAGAATCAGTATAACCTTTCAGTTTTAAATCACATCCTCTATATATTAGAAAAACATCTCTAGTTCTTCTCAAGTACTTGAGTATATTTTTCACAGCTTTTCAATAATTCTCTCCGGGATCTACCTGAAATCTGCTTACAATGCCCAAGGTATAAGCCACATCAGATCTGGTACATAACATAGCATATATAATTGATCCTACAGCCGAAGTATAAGGAATAGAACTCATTCTATTTCT
>KE505488.1:205382-220590 GCA_000441515.1 Elaeis oleifera
ATAGTCAAAATTATAAATTTACCCTTAGATTGTACAGAAATGTGTCAGCCAATTTGGCATCTAGGGCACACATCTAACAGATAGTTGAATGAGTCCTTATTTTAGATCTTCTAAATGCTTCAGATCTAGTCCATGAAGGTTAGTATGGTTAGTACAATATTTTTGTAAAGCAGAAATCTCAGCCTTAACTTGAATTACCTTGTTCTCCAGTTCAATGAGTGTCTTCTCCTTTTCTAGTAGCTGGCTTGACCATAGCTCGAAATCATCAATGGAGGGTTGAAGTTATTATTGAAGCTGGTTCTTTCTTCTTCTAATTCAATTTTTTTATCAGTATGGCATCTACCTCATCAAAAGAGATTGGAGTATCTGAGCTGATTCAATAAGAGAGGATAGGCTTTCCTTCAATTTGAGCAAGTCTAAAGATAATGAAGATAAGCTATTCTTTAATAGAATCTCTAAGGCTTCTTGGGCATTAGAAAGCACGGAGAATGAAATGAGATCATCTAAAGATAAATTGGCAAGCTTGAGTAATGTGTGGTGGGCTTGGATGACTTCGACTAGGGTATCACTATGAGATGGCTTAGAAGAGGTCGAAGATGCTGAAGATGCGGCCAATTTAGCTATCACCCATACCAATGTTGCTAATGGAGGATGTTAAACTATAAGATATCTTGTAAGAGAAGAGTTAGTATATCAAATGAAAATAAGTATTGACATATGTGGGAGTGATTTACAGATTGCATTGTCAGAGCTGCAAGTTTCATAAGAAGACATACCAAGGAGTATGTGGTCAAAATTAGAATGGTTAAAGAGATGTCCTCACTTACAAGAGGAGCTTGTGAAGGTGGTGGCAACATCGGTGTGGTCGAAGCTGTATTATAGGAAGAAGATTTTTTGCTGTCTTCTTCTTTGTCATCTAAGTCCACTTGGATGGATGATGGATTTTTAACTTTTCGCTATTGAAGATGAAGGCCGATGGCTGAATCAGGAGGACGATGATGGGCTAGAGACTTATGCCTTTTGGGTGTAGGAGGAGTTAAGACAAGTTTGGGTTCAGGCTTGGATTTCTTGATAGGAAGAGCCTCTGAGATATCTTAGAAAAAGAATAAGAATAAGTTAGTATAAAATCAGGAAGACTAAAGGGTGAAAATATTAATCTTATCCTTGAAAGAAGGTTAAGAAATGCTAATCAGCTCCACCTACATCCTACACAGAAAGTTGAGTCTTAGCTAACAGAGAAGTTCTAAAAGAATAGTACCCTGCAATCCAATCGTATAAATAATATGATGAAATTTTTTTATTTATCTTTCTACTAATGTACATGACATTGATTATTTATTAATAATATGAGGTATTGTATTTCATTATATACTGTATCTTATTATCTCATGTAGGACTTAATTAAGATTATGATGAATCCTGTAGATGAGGATAATTATTTTAGGACCATGATGAGATCATATCAGTGAGATCTAAAATTTTAATAGCTCTAATCTAAAATATTTTTAGTTATAGGATCATTGAGTCATGGATCAATGATATCGATATCCTATGTATGCTCAAAGGAGAGGATAATTGATCTCACAATCACTTGTGTGGGGACATTAATACAAGGATATAAGTCCTCATTAGAGAATGAGTTCACTGAACTGATCCTTAGAGAGAACATCTAATAGAGTCTTACTAGTATGTCAAAAAATGATTTTCTTGTAGGAGTGGTGCAAGCGATCCTTATACCTGAGATCACCATGGTACCTTATGTATATAGATCTATGTCTTGGTCCATACCCTAGCATAACTCTTTAAAGTATATGTGAAATATTTTGGACATAGTGAAATATGCATTGAGGTTATAAGTGATCAACAAGAAATCGATTGCTTCTTGTAAGAGAAGAGAACATCATATGTGATCTCATATGATGATGACTCACAAAATTTTTGGCTAAAACAGGATGAAAATTAAAAAAAATTAATATTTCATCAACTAGATTATTATCATTAGACTGAAATACATATAGATAATTATTTAAATTTGACATAATTTCATGTCCATGACTTATCTGAGATGTTTATGATTGAAGGATTAAATTGCATGATAATTTTCATGAAAGAATATTTTGGTTATTTCATAAAAATTTATAACTTTTGGATAGTCATGATACATTGCTAGATATCAATCTTGACTTATAGATTCTTATAAATTAAAGAATCTAATTAAGTAATTAATTAGAAGGAGTTCTAATTAATTGATACACTTGGGCTTAACATGTTTTGATCCTAATTAATTAGAAAAGTTCTAATTAAGTTAGGTGGACAAGAACCTGGGCCTACTACTAGCTAGATACAAAATTCAATAAGTCACACACTTATAGAATCATTATCAAGGATTAAGATTATGGATTTCTGTGAAATCCTAGAGAGGGCTATAAGCATGATAGCATTTGTCAAACCTTAACTAATTTCTCAAGAGCTTGGATGATCAAAGTTTGACACCAAAGAATTTGGATGCCTCACAACTTTGATCCATCAAAGGTTTGACGCATCAAGGGTTAATGCCAAAAAACTCTCATGTCAAAGTGTTTGATGCCAAGAGTTTCTCATGTATAAGATGCTCTAGAGGATTAGCACCTCAACTTGATGCATTACTCTATCTCACATAAAAGGCTTTCATGTGAAAGGGGGTTTCACTCCTCATGCCGTTTGGGGTTTCACATCTCAAGAGTTGACCCTAAAAGGGGTTCATGCCAAAAGGAGGCTTCACACCTTATGCCTTTCTATGTGCGCCAAACATTTCTCATGCCAAATATTTTATGCCAAGAACTATTCACGACAAGAGAAAAGAAAAGGAGTGTGGGTGTTGAATCTTTGGAGAAGGGATTCAAGAAAAGAATTGAGGAAGGTCCTTGATCAATTCTTATGTAGACTAGTATTGGAGGGCATCTGCTTGGATACCTTGTGAAAATCAATCAAGATCTTTTTCGAGGTATCCATATTCTTGTTTTTGTTTGATTATTCTTTAATTTGTATTTGATTGTAATCATCGAGGTGATCTTGTTAGTGGATTCGGATCGTATATTTCAATCATTAAATTCATAGTAAATTTTAAAATCCCATCTTTCCCTATGCATCCAAATCTCAACAAGCTCCATCCTGAGCAATTTGAGTTAAGACATTTGAACCGGCTCCCATCGGATGATTTTCAAGTGAGCCGCCCATCATATCCAGAATTCTTCAACAGTTGGAATCGAAAGAATGGAATTCAAAAGTAGCATAGGACTACTTGTAAATATAATTAGCTAACTCCATGATGGTGGGATCAGTAATGGAAGTTCAATCAAATAGATTATGGTTCAGGAAGAGCAAAAAAGGACACGGTATAGCTTAGGCTAAACTTAATTAATGGGCTATTAGTCTGGGAGAGTATTGTTCAATTGAATACCTATTGTTTTCGATGAGCTCGATGATCGAGCCAACATACAAATCCATAGGAAGAAGGAGAGATCACTGAAGAAGGCTGACAGATTTCACTTCATCCTCAGATGCAGTGGATGAAGATAATAGGAGCCATGAAAGGTGAGAGGCATGTAAGAAAGGAAGAAGAAGAACCTTTTGCTGAGAAGGTCCTTCATAAAATTACAAAAGTATTTAGAGATAGATAAAAATGACCTTTTAAGTGGGCTAGTTCAAGACCGATGGGCATAAAAGAGAAAAAGATGACCAAAGGTCGAAACTCAGAAAAATAAGCATAGAGACAAATTTGAAGCAGCCAAAAGGGGCCACCATAGGTTGTGGAGCCAGAAGAAATTTCTTCAAACCTCTAATTAGAGAACCTAGTAGAATAGGTGAGAGACAAATAGTATGATTTTCGGCCAATACTGTAGCGAGCCTAAGGTGGACTTTCACTACCTTAACAGATTTACAACAGGATAAGAATTTACAAACCCAAACAAGATAGAAAGCCACTAGTCCTTGATGTCTAAGAGGACCACTTCGGCTACTATAGAACTCGATATAAGATGAGTAGCTCGCCATTTTACCCAAATACAGCCTGAAGTTATCAGATGGAATAAAGATGTCAAATGCGGTTGAAAAATTCTCACTTATGGGTTGAAGATCTAATAAGAACCCTAGTCAAGGAGGGTTGGGGTTGACATCCCATGATTGAAATGAAAAGTATTGGTAGAAGAAGACCAAAAGCATATTGTGGCCGATAACAAAGGCCAGTTTTTTGCCATTTGTAAAGTAAAAATTTTATAAGATTTGAAAATCTATATCGTTCCCAATCGACACCTTTATAATAAGAGACACGATAGACCCGATAATCCTTAGATGCAGAGAAGGTAGGCTAAGGTCTTTGAGGGTTAGTACCCTCCCAAATAGTGGTACTAAAGTTGGGCTACTAATATAAAAAAGCTTTTTATGGTGGATTGGATAGATTGAAAAAAAAAGATGGAGGGATAGTAGAGTCGAAGATGGGACTCAAGATGGTATGGCGAGAAGATTTAGATATAAGTATCTTGGGATTAATAGTGGTAAGAATATTAGAGGCCTCGAGTTTTCTTTTATTCTTCTCAAAAGTGGAAGATGAATGTGCTGCTGATTCTTCTTACTCCCGCTCGTGCCTCTCCGGTCCCGTATGGGGAGTCCCTTTGCTCGTCTAAGGGTCAAGAGTTCTAACTTCTAGGGCAATAAGAGTTTCTGTAAGTTGCTCATTTGATAGGATTATAGTGCTCGATCAAAGGAAGGGACAAAGATGCCATGAGTGAAGCTTGAAACAAGGGCACAAAGGTTAAAGTGAAGATGAATGAAGAGGAGACTTGTTGAATATGATGACCCTTGGAAACATCCATTCAATGGAAGCAACCAAAGAAAAATTGATGCATATAAAGGGTATTCAGTATTTTGGAAATGAAGAATTTACATTTACGATCAAGATTTTAAAGGTTGTTTACTAATTAAATGAGGCCGAGAGAGATGGATGCCGGAGTTAAAAATTATAAATACATCTTATAATCCTCCTGACTGTTAGATTATAAGATGTGAGGGGCATTGTTTATACCACAATATTGCACCCACAAATAGTTTGGGTCTTATGGACCAATGGGTGAAATCCGGTGCAGGAAAAGATATGTGGAGGATGTGGAAGAAAATAGATAGCATCGAAAATCATTTTAAAAAAGAACGATTACTAAGAAGTAGGTAAGTGAGGTGTAGCAGTATTTTAAACTTATTTAAGATGGATATAACCATACTAAGAGGCATCAGAAGATCAATAAAAATTTCAGTTTATCCATTTCATTTTGGCCTTATCTTTATCCTTTATTTGAATTGCATTTTCATATTCCATAGGAGTAGGTGGTAATTTATAATCCAAAATCTTTGAAATTTCAAGATAAATCCGAACTCAATCTTCTTTGAATCTCTGGCCTTGTGCCCATAGCACGCCCCATATTTCTCTTTGCATTGCTAATTTATTATTCTTTTTGGGCTTCGACCATGAAAATAGGAGATGTGTGACATCTTGCAGCGTGCTGCGTATTCTCTGATAGTAAAATCCTTAGGAATCATGAATCTGCTGGTGGTTTATTGTAAATCTGTTGGCAACATATTATGTATCTGCTTACAATATAATTCTTTAGGATTGATCAATTGCTAATATATTAGCCTCTATTGGTTGGGTCCTCCATATTCCAATCATCTTAAATCAAAATTTTGTTCACAAATCATATTTATATTTCAGTTCGATAAAAATACACATACTCATATGGTATCAAAATGAATCAAGTGTAATGTATAAAAATTAATACTTTCAATCATACTTCATCATGACATTGCAAAATAATATATATTTAATAATAAAATATCATTCATCAAATTAATAAATCATGAATAATAGATTTAAAAGTTATTGATATAACAATCTTATAATTTACTACTCGGCTCCAAAGTACCTCCGAGGTGGTAGGACCTGCAAAAAAGTCCATGCACCGAGGCATGCCTAATGGGGGCCTTCTGATGTCTGAGTCAGTCGGAGCCTAAAGAATAGATGAAGGATGAAGAATAGCAAGAGAAAGTGAAGGGAGAGCTTTGGGTCCGGTTCCAGACTTGCCTCCCTTCGCTCTTACATCAGGGCCCCTATTTTACCTCTTTAAATAGAGGTGGAGCCATAGGTTGCCATGCTGGAGTCACATGATCGTTTGAGGCCTGCTAGACCACAATCTGATGAGTCCCTAGCAACCACTTGAGCCTGCGGCACTATTATCTAACAAGTTGTTGTGTCAGACACTACTTCATATCTGAGATTGTTAGTCATGAGCTCTAGTGGCCAGCCATGCCTACAGGTAGAGTTGGCTAGTTATAGGTGTCAGTGGCAGGGTGCACCCATGTCTGGAAGACTACTGGAGTGCTTCAAGGATCATGCATACGATCGGATGGACTGATGGTTCGAAATTAGAGCGAGATCGAGACTTCACTCGGGTGCGTGCAACATGCAAGTCTTCACTTCACCATCGTTGGCTGGGTCTTGACCTTGGGGTCGATGATGGGTCGAGATAGAGTTCAGGCAGAGGTCGACGCTATGGCACCACCTAGTCCCGAGTGAATGAATGCTCTTTGTGCTTTCCGGCATAGTTTGGCCCACCCATGCTATTGCCAGGTGGTCGGCCACAGTCCGAGGAGAGGAGTAGGGGTCCAATAATTGGGCATTCTCCATAACAATTGCCTCCTATTCTTGAGTCAAGAGTAATTTTTTTGCTCTGGACAAAGGGAGTAGTAGGTGATCGATTATCGATCCAAACTTTTTCTTGGAATACTTACAGTGGATAGAATCTTGGAAGTCCCAGGATGGCTCCCCACATATTGGGCATTGATGGGCCTTATGCCGCACCCCACTAATCGCTAGGGGTGGATCGCTTTGCATGTCATGCAGCTGAGGGCTGTCCAATCAGGGAGTCTCGAGATGCGTGGTCTTTAATGCTGATATTTTTCAAAGATGAAAATCTGTCAGGGAGGACTAGTGAGGCTCTTTTTTTTACGAGATATGGTCTCCAAGGCCTCTCCGGTGGTGACACTTGGCATGCAACTAGGAGCGGTGGAAGGACATCCCTTGGCTTGCCCCCTCTATAAATAGAGGGCTCCTGCCATCAGGAGCAGGGCCCAAACCACCTTCCATAATGTTGCTATGGCATCGTTCTGTCAATCGCCCAAGCATCGTTGGCATTTGCTTCTCACTGGAGAGGTTTTCCCCCACCTCCCTTCCTACTGTAGGGTGGCCAAAGGGGGTTATGCCTACGGTCATCTTTATTTGGTATGGGAGATGCTAGAAATTCTACTACTCTAATGCATCGACTGCAGTGGCGTCAGCTTGAGTGCATTGATGATGTTGCAATCAACCCAGATGCCACTGGGAGTGGACTTCCTTTGTTAAAGTTCCATCTCCCTAGGCATTGGCCCGATCGGGAGTGCAGCAAGTTGTGCCAGTCATTGCTTCAGATGAGGAGTGAGCGACTATCCTAAGGGTCTCTTCTGCATCACACTCCATAGAAAGATCTTGGACCTTTCTAGAGGGCAGTCTTCTCCCCCCCCGACCCAACTTTCCAAGCCCTCTTGCAGGAATATTCGGGAGGCGGATGAAATTAGTCATGTCATCCCTGATATCCTTCGGTAGAGATTGGTAGCCATCAAAGAGCGCTTCTCCACGTGCATGTTGTCAAACAAGGTCAAGGATGCCAACCGAATCCGAGAATACTGATTGAACTCAACAGAACATGAGGGCATCAAACAAGCTCGAGATGTCGACCAAATCCAAAGCTTTTGCTTTGTATTCTCCTTTTTCTTTGCTATAATGAGCTGTGTCTGAATGGTACTATCTTGTCACAAATTTTTTATAAATAAGACCAATATTGAATTCTTAGATGGAGTGGTCTTGTGGTTGACATTATCCATGTGTTGTCTAGTCCCTGATCTTGGGATCGGGCCCTTTAGTTTGTGCCACACAGTCATTGATTCAGTGAATCAGACTTTGATAGGGTGAGGGTTCTTTGCTTCGACTGGTGAGCGAGTCCTTCATAATCGTTGTAAGTTTGGTCAATTTCAAGTAACCTTAGGTGGAGGATCTTGGCTTCATTGAGATGAAGAAAACCTTTCTATGGGTTGTGGTTGTATTCGGGCACTAACCAGTGAGATGTTGCCCAATGGAATGCCATTGTTCCCTGCTGTGTTAGTCGATTGCCCCCCACTCTTGATCTAAAGATGATCCAATCGAATCTGGGCAAAAAAGTGGCCTTGCCACTATGTCGATCCACTATGTCGATTTGAGCCTTTGTTTTTCATTGGACAATCGCACTTTTAGTTGCCTTGCATTGACTATGCCTTGGGAAAGGATGTTTGGGAGTTTTATCACTTCGTAAGTCATGCGATCATAATGATGGCAAAATGGATCGATGCATCATGTTGCCCTTGCCTTGGTCGATTCGATGATTCATGGAATCATCCTTGAAATGGTTGCTATCTCCATGCATTGGAACGTGGTTGGTGAAGAGTCACTCTCATGGATCCCATCTTACATGGCATGATCATGGGAGGGGAGTGGGAGATGCGATGGCATAGATGAGGCAATGCATCGGCATCTTCGGTGATGCGGGAGGGCCAAGACTTCAATTGCGGCCATCCACAATCAGTATTTATAGTTGTGCCATCTCCACCCATCATTTTCTTCTTTCCTCAATGAGGTCTGTCTAGTGCAGTCGAAAGGGGGAGGGAGAGTCCCTTGTTTCTTCTTTTCTGATTTTGCCGTAGCTCTGGTTCTCAACCAATTGCTATCACTGTCTGAAGGTCACTTTCTTCTCTCCCTTTCCTTTTTCTTTCACTTTTGATCTCTAACCCAGCATTTCGATTCTCGATTCTTCTACTTGATGGCTTTGCTTCCCATTCTTTTGCCTTCTTTTTCATTACTTCCTTCTAATATTGAGCTCTGAGGGTGAGTCCTAAGGGGGGAGCCACCTAAGGGATCAGGGCTTCTAGCCCTCGCCCCACCAGGGGGCATCCAGGGATTTTCTTGGTCATCTGCCAAGGTGGGTCTTCTTCCCATCTGGCACCTCCCTAGATTAAGGGTCGAAGAGACCGACCATTGAGCGGCTCACAGGTTTGGAGAGTGAAGAGTCCAACTTGACTGAAGCTAACCTGACATGGCTTTGGAGTCACTATCACATCCTAAGCTAGTACCAATTGCTAGCATCAGGTACAGAAGACCAAGTGATTCATTCTCGGGAAGGTGGCTTCACATTCTATGAGGAGTTTCTTTGGTCTGGGCTTCATTTTCTATTCCATCCATTTCTCATCAATATCTTTGACCTCTACCACATCTTCCCTCCACACCTCACATCAAACTCGATTCGGATCCTCACTTCTTTTATTATCTTTTGTAATATCCTTCATATCTCACTGAGGCCATACCTTTTTCGAACCTTCTTCCTCCTCAAAAATATTTGTGGGAGAGGGGCTGGTGGTATTTTAGCCCTCGACCCCATCTCTAGTTTATTATCAAGCTTCCTTCTACCATCCATATGCGGAAGAATAGATTCTTCTTCATCTCGACTGATCACCCATGGAGCTTTAGTCCAATATGGAGGGAGCCTAGTCGGTCACCAAATAAGAATGATGCGACGCTCAATGGATATCAAGAAGATTTTCACCTCCTGCTCAATATAGGGTGCTACATTAACATGAGTTGCTGATCGAGTAGAATCTTTACGATGCTAGGCTAAGCCCGATTAACACTTTAGGTAGGAATCTAGTCTTTCTGTACTTTTCTTATGATGCTCACTGCTTTGCACTATTCGACTAAACTTCTTCACATAGTTTTCTAGTTACGAGACCTTTTACGGAGTCGATCCAGAATGCCATCAGGAAGAGGTTGGCATCATGCCGAGGTGAGCCTTCTTGGCAGCCTTGGGCCAGAAGAAATAGAGGGATGAGACTGGGGTTTCCTCAGCATATGGTAGGCCTCTGCACCATCCTAACCTCCTACACCATCCTAGGCTGCTTTTCCCTAACCATCACCTAGGTCCCAAGCACTGAACCCGAACCCAGGCGATGTTGGTGATGATGTGATGGAGATCACGACGATCATTGCCAGTGCTACTCTATGGGTATCAACGATACTGAGTCTGACTAGTGCTCTTATCCTGTCAGTGTGGCACTCATCCGCATTGGGATCGCTGGTCGCCCCTATCAATCTGTTGTCTAAAGCCACCCAAGGAAAACTTCCACAACTCTTCCAGGGCTCCTCCGAGCACCCTCTTGAGGATTCATCTGACGAGGGCTTCATTGCCCTAGGGATGCGAGTCTGGGGGAGCAATTCTACCTTTCAAGATCTGCGACACATCTAGGACTTGATGAAGCTGAGTCTGCTAACCACTGATTGGGAGGCAAGGAAGTCTCATCCTACGGATCAAATCATGTCATCCTCCTGCATGGTGCTTTTGGGTAAGTTCACTTTGCCTTATCTTTTTCTGTATTTATGGGTATCTCAACTTCTGAACTTCATCACTTTTCTTGTGCTTTTGTAATTGATGCATGATTTGACTATCATGCATGAGAGGCTGACCAATTTCGGCCGGCTTAGCCACTCTTTGGAGGAGAGGGCCTAGTACTAAGGCATGGGCCAAAGTCACCGAGGAGCTCTTGAGGGCAATTAAGCAATGGAAGGTGAAGAAGATGGAGGAGAGGGCTTGGATTGATGCCAAGCTTGTGGCCACTTAGAAGAAAGTGGCTGAACTTGGAGCCCAACTTGCTTATGAGAAGAAGGCCATTGTGGAGCTTGAGAAGAAGCTCAATCTCTATGAGCTAGCTCTCATGGCTTTGAAAGAGAGGAGGGCAACTACTAAAGAAGCTACTTGGACCATAGAAGAGAGGGCCATCCACGTCGAGGCCACTGCCAAAAATGCCACTGCTTAGGCAATCTTCGACTACAAAGGATTGAAGAATTTTGAGAATAAGGTCACCGATGGTTTAGTTATGGCATACCAACTGGGCTTCGACAATTGTAAAGCCTAAGTGGCCTTGGAATTTTCTGACCTAGACTTGAGCAAACTCAGAGGCAAAGCCAAGCAGAGTTCTAAAGTCGCCTCAGAGCAATCAAGGGCCAAGCCTGTTGCGACATCCAAACTTGAGCCCGAAGCTACCATCATGGGTATACCCGCTACTAGGGTCGAGCCTGCTATCGAAGTCGCACCTTCGGTGGAGACTGGGCCTACCATGGTCGATAAGTCTTTGACCACATCCTCATCCTCGAGGTCAGGTGGTGGTCTTTTGGCCAGCAGCGGAGTGGTGACCGCGGCGGATGTGGAGCTCGGAGGAGCGACCCACCACCAGAGGGGTGAGAGGAGGGGAGGTGGTGACTAGTCTGGAGGGGAAATAAGGGATGGGGAAGGAAGAATGCTTGATGAAGATCGAAGGTATCACAAGGTGAAA
Source organism: Elaeis oleifera (assembly GCA_000441515.1). NCBI lineage: Eukaryota > Viridiplantae > Streptophyta > Magnoliopsida > Arecales > Arecaceae > Elaeis > Elaeis oleifera. The sequence goes on from KE505488.1 coordinate 216,855, forward strand.
ATATTAGGTGTTCAGATGGTCTGATGATTTGTGTTCTAGTTAATTCTTGGTTGGAAGTTTTTTTCGCCTCTCTTTCTTTGTTAGGAATGCATGGAGCTCTAGTAGTTCTACCTTCAGCTTATGGAGATTGTTTTGTTCTTTGCTATTGTTCTCATACTGTCGGTTCTTGAATTATTTGTACCCGATCGATAAGAACTTGCATTGTGATCTGACGTTGTACGTTTCATGAAACTGGTTCTTGAGCTCTTACAAATTTCATCTTTCTTTGCACTTAATTTCTTCCTATCAATAAAAGCTAGGTGGCTGATTTTCTAGTCTCCTTTTCATCAGAAAAGAAACTGATCCTTGAGCTGTTTGATCACATATGTATCTTTTATCTCTTCATATCGAGGCACCAAAGTCTGTACTGGCTGTTATTCTCCAGCTGATTGGTTTGTACATCTTTCTTTGGCTTGTACATCTTTCTTTGGTCGAGTCTTGCCTCTCCCTCCTCTTGTGTTCTCCCTCTCTCTCTGTCGACAACCTCCCTCCTCCCAACATCATCCCTCTCTCTCTATCTCATCCCTTTACTCTCTCCTCTCCCCTCCCCTCTATTTTTTCTTTGTTTTCTTACACCATTTGCTCCATTTTCAGAAGGATGGAAAGGAGAAAGAGGCAGAGCAGAGGTAGAAATAAGAGAAGTTTGGTGTGGGTGTACATATATTTTCTTCTCTCTGGGATCCCTCTGTGCTTTCTTTTTGGGAGGATAAGGAAGTGAAAGAACTTGATTAAGATGCCTCTATGGTCTCCTTCTCTCTCCACATCCCTCCTTTTCCTCTTGCTTGATTTAAGGTTTTTTCTTCTTCACCTTATTTGATTTAAGGTTATTGGATGAATGAACAACGATAATTGGAACAAATCACAATGGGTCATATGATAATTCATGTATTTTCGAGCATCTTGGTTGTAGAACTAACTCTCTCCTAGCAACTAATGCTAAGGGTAGTTTGGCCATTTAATAAAATGATAGTATCATATGACAATCATGTAATGCCATTCTATGTAGAACTACTTTAGAATATTTTGAATATTTGAAGGGTTAGTTTGATATTTTTTTAAATAGAGAGGATGTAATTAAAATTGGATTAAAGTTGAGTCTGTGTTGCTATAATTTTTGAAAATAGAAAAAAAAATATAGGATAAATTATGCTTCTAGTCCCTAAACTAAATCAGATTTTTTTTAAATGGTTCCTAAACTATAAAATCCTAAACTTTAGTCTTTGTACTTTTTGAATTATTTTAATGTAGTCTTTTTTCTAGATTTCGACTACTTTCTCTCATCAAAAATTCTAATTGACAATAATCAGTGCTTACATGGCAAAAAATATCTAACGAATATGACATAGCATAGATGATGTGCCATATGAATAACAACATAGCATGATGGATGAAATTTTATTTGCTGACATGGCATGGGTGATGATGTGACATCTGATGTAGATTTTTTTGAAAAATATTCAATAATCAAGAGACATGTCAACACTCATAAATAGCAGGCGCATGCATGATGATATGGCATGGTGATGATGTGGCATTTTTTTCAATAGTGTCCAATGATTCAGTGATATGCTAGTGCCCATAGGTGACATGGTATAGATGATGTAGCATGAGTGATGATATGGCATTCGATGTGAAATTTTTTCGAAAGTATCCAATTACTGAGCACCACATCAGAACCCAATGCTACGTCCATAACCATATACCACATCATCACCTATGTCACAGCATCGTCCATATATCATAAATTATAATTTTCATCCTTTAAGTTTCATAAATGTTCGTAAATAATCCTTATACTTAAAAAATTCTAATTAGGTCCTTTGATTTTCTAATGTGATTTAGTTTAATCTTTCTAGTAGAATGGCAGAGAAGTTGATGATTTTGATATAAGATGAGTCATTGGATGCATTCAAAAAGTCAAAAATGATAATAGTATTCAAAATAGAGAGCCATGTCTAAATCCATAGATGGTCTCAAAGCAGATCAGATTTAGAGATTTAAAAATTATTATTATGAACATAACAGTGATAATGAAAAAGTATATGGACTCGATATTCTCGATTTCACCATTGTCAAGTTCGTTATCACTACTGACTTTCTCCTTGAAAAAGAGTAGATCAGTAATTATGGACTATACAAATAAGGATATCAGGCATTTGCTCCAATTGGAGTAGGGTAGATCTCCTGATTAGGATCTTAACCGTAGAGTAGGTCCCCTGATTTTCAAATATGATTTAATTTAAAGTAATATAATTTCGATAATTAAAACTAATATAAATAGGTAATATATAAACTAAAATTTAAAATTATTTTGATAATATATTATTATATTATCGATTTTACTCAATCTTCGATCATACTCTTAACCTATCCTCTTTTTTTTTTCTTGTATCAGAATAGATATAAATATATACAAGAAAGAAGATTTACATCATCATGACTTGTATATAACACCCGATCATTCGTACATAATAGACATAAATATATATAAAGCAAACATGGAAAGTTTGATTTGAACCTAAGAAGAATGAAAGTAAAAGAGAATAAATAAAGAGAAGAAAATAATTTTATTTTTGATTCATTTGTTCTCTGGGCTTGTCTATACTACTCCAGTCAGAGTTAACACCTGAGATCCCTATTTTGAATACGACTATTATTGACCCTGTAATTGATTTTGATGATTGTCAAATTTTAAATATATCATATATCTAATCATATATTTCAAGAATGTTTGTAGGTCTTTACAGGTGTTAAAATTGAAGAAATATTCATCGAAAAAGATCTTCACAAAATTCACTAAGTCAAAGTCTTCAAAGGAGAAAATTCAAGTTTAGACTTAGTGGAGTCAACCCCAGAATGAGATGAGCCGACTCCTTCACTGAAACAAGGATGGCTTGTTATGAAGAAAATGAAAGTAAAGATGAAAATATTATTGGAAGAGATTAGGATGAAGAAATTCAAGTTTGGAAGATCAAACAATGAAGAAAAATAAAGTTGAAAAGTTTGGAGCCGACCATCCAAAAATCAAACTAGCTCTAGCATGGAATGCTCTTGATACTTTGATTTGGTATGTAGTTGAGCTAGCTCAAAATGGATCTGAGCCAGCTCTCTTAGAGTGACAGAGAAGAGGTTTTTGGGTTCTCTAGATTAAGCTAGCTCGAAACAAGATCCGAATCAGCTCTCTCAGATTGACAGAAAGAAATACTTTTAAGTCTGTAGTTCAAGCCAACTCGAAACAAATTTAAGCCAGCTCGAGATAAATTCGAGCCAGCTCTCTCAGGTGGACAAAAAGATGAATTTTGAGTTCTGTAGCTCAAGCCAGCTCGAAGCAAGACCCGAGCCGGCTCTGTCAGTACTCCAAAAAGTTGAATCTTCATTTCTGCAGTTTAAGCAAGCTCGAGTCCAAATCGAGTTGACTCGAGATCAGTTCGAGCTGACTCGACGATTCCTGATAGGCTTAACGGCTAATTTCTAACCATTGCTCAATGACTATTTGAAGGAAGAAAATATTTTTCTCCAGAATATTCAGGTTGCATCTAAAATTTTTTAATGTTCTACTTGTTTAATGATCAAATCTTTACCTGAAACACAGTGAAATCATGGATCAAATCCCAAATTATCTGATATAAACCTTCACGGAAGCCTGGATGTGCAGATCCTCTACTTTGCATGTACGTCAGACACCACAAAAAAGTAG
>KE505488.1:238920-249286 GCA_000441515.1 Elaeis oleifera
AACAGCCACTATTCATTGAGGGGAGGAAGGTGTCATTTATGCATGAGTTCTGGTGATGAATTTAAAGTAGAGATGAAAGTAAGTGATAATAATTAAATTCTACCAATTCAGTATTAGAGGTGACACCACAATTCTCCATGAATCCATTTAAACAAACATTTGAAGGGCCAACTTATAGTGCGGTCACGCAAGGTTCAAATAAAGCCTAAAAGAGAAGCCCAAGATGTCTATGTCATGAAGTCCATTCCAACACTTCTCATTTTGACCTTAAAAATTTTGGTTATTGGTTTTATTTTAAGTCATGGCTAGTTATAATTATTACCAGTTTCTAGGGGTTAAAAAGTTGAGTCAATTGTTTGTCTCCATTAGAAATTTGGCTAAATATTTGGAAACTTGTTCCTTATTGAAGGATAAACTTGGAGACTTTTCCCTCTAATGCTATATCTTTACACCATGTAAAAGTTGTTTCTTTTGAGAAGGAGGCCTTATTTGTTTGGTGAAGAGTTGTTACCTCCTTATCTCTCCAATTTTTGGCATCAAATTGGTATAAGAACTTTGAGTTCATGATGTCCAACCATCATAAGCCTAGACCAAGCATGGATGAAGATGTGGCTTGTGAACATGACTGCAGGATGTTGATATAGATAACTTGACAAGATAATTGCAACATCTAGAATAGTGTATTGCATGACATGAAGCTTTGAGATGTGATGAATCTTGTTATGTTTTGAAGTATGAAAGTCATAGTAAGAATCTTCAATTTAGCGTGGTACATCCTCTTCAAAATCTCCACGAAAACTGGTCACTGCAACCGCTTCCTTATTGTTTATTTTTATATATATTAACAGATTATGAGAGCTGCTTTGTGGTACCCGTACTCCTGCACTTGCACCCACTTTTGGTAACAATGACATCTCAAACAATGATGAGAAGGCTGTCCTCTTTCAACATGCTCATGGGTTAGTTTTGGGTGAAAAGACTTTTTACCATCGTGACTCAAAGGGAAGCAAAGTTGAAGACCATTTCTATGATGTTGGCAAATTTGAGAAACATGGCCTCTCTCATCAAACAAGGATGGGTAAGAAAGTGCACAAGATTTGATTAAACCTCCTACGTATGTCAAGGAACCAAAGGAGGAGATTTATTTCATATTTCAACCTGAGGAGCATCAAGTAGAGGATTATATGAATGGTCTTATCTTCAGCACATCTTAGCCTATCAAGCATCCCATTCTAATATCTGATTGGGGTCTATATTATGAACGGAAGACTTTCACTGTTTATCATAATCTTATATTTTCCAAAATTTTGAAGATCCTAATGATCTGATGCAGATTGATATTAATTTCCATTGCAATTCATCAAGAATCTGATGATTGAGTATTGAGATAATATTCATTATCCAATTGATTGGAATTTCATGATGGAGTGTTGAGTAGATATATAATTAATCAATATAAGTATTCTCTTGATGGAGTCAAATCTTTTATAGAAGATGAAAATTCTAACATGCAAAACAAAGCGATGCTTAAGTGGTTAAAATATTCTAAGAAGGAAAAATTAGAGTGGTGCATTGGAGAATGTCTGTGGGATTGCATCACCAGATTCTGGATGAAATCACCAACTGGAGGGCATGACATGGTGATGTTCATGGATCAAGTGAAAACCTGCATTATGGTCAAGCAAGGTCCAATCTAAAGCTAAAAAGAGAAGCCCAGGCCATGAAATCTGTGGCATGAAGCCCATTATATAACTCCTAATTCTAAACATTAATCATTTTAGTGGATGTTTGCATTTAAAGTCATGGCTTGTTATTGTCATTAACTTCTACTAGTTAGAAGTTGATTTTGTGACAAATTGTGCTGTCCTCTTTGAAATTTGGTGGCTATTTTGAAAACTTGTTTTTATCTAAAGCATATAGTTGGAGACTTGTTCTCTCCTGTGCTATGTAACATGTTACATATTATGCAAGGAAGAAAGCTTTCTAATTTGAGCTCAAACATAGTTGTTTGTTTTTGCTCCTATCTCTTATAGTGGATTCCATGAGTGTGTAGTATTTACCTGATGCACACTAATGTACCTTCTTTCAATCCTCTAGCGTCAATAAGAACCTTTGGTGGTTACCAATATAATAAGACTATAAGAGCTTATCAATTGTCTTGTATGATATTAGTTGATAATTTATGTAACCATATTAATGATGGAACCATGTTAGTAAAGATGGAATAGATCCACAATATGGACCTAAGGTTGAAAGCATCTTGGATATGGCATATCCATATCCACTTTTGGTTAGAAGATATGGATGGGGATAAGGATATCAATCATACACTAAAATTCATATTTTATTGTTTTAAAGGGATACAAGTACATACTAAATCTTAGTCTTCTCTCTTTTGTTTGAAATGGTTATGGATGTTGAGCTGGATTTCAATAACTACCTTTAGAGATTCAATCTTCAAATTTTCAAACTTATCTAAGCAGATTATTTGCATTTGCATTGCCATCATATCTCTTCTTTTTTTTGGGCAGACATTTGCCTTCAGATTTCTAAGTAGATTATTACTCTTGGGAAAGCATATATAAATGAGCCACAAATCCACTCAATTATCAAGCTTACTCAACTTATTGATCTCCAGTATCTTTGCTTATTGCAAGATAGAATGTTTGCATGTTTCCATTGCTCATTTCTATTCTAATCCCACTTGCCAATTTAGTAAAATAGCATCAACTTTGTGGACCCATGAATTAGTAGAATGTTGAAATAATGGAATAATGAACCACCGGTTCTGGTTCAGGGTGTGCCGAACCGTATTGGTGGATTACCAATGTGATTTAGGTATTCGATTCGGAATGCCGGCTAAAATAGAGTGGCGGAGAAGGAAAGAGAGGAAGAGAGAGTGAGAAAGGGGGAAGAAAGGAAAGAAAAAGACCGGCAATGGCCCGCGAAGCTGCCAGATGGCCGTCGAGGCCTCCAAGGCTCCATGAGAGAAGAATAGAGAGATATATAGAGAGAGAGGGGGAGGAAGTGGAACGGACCAAGGGGAAGGTGGTAGAGAGGTACTGGAGGGCCTTGAGGCCTTTAGATGGCGAAAATCGACCTCACAGTGTCCATAGGATCGAAACAGGGACAACCTGCCCCTGTTCTCTCTCTTTTTTTTTTTATAATTTTGGGCATTTACGGTGAGATTGTCGTCTTCACTATGAATGCCCAAAATATAAAAAATAAACAATATGAAATAGGGGCTGATCACCCTGTTTTGACCCCACGGATGCCGTAGGGTTGATTCTCGCCATTTGGAGGCCTCGATGGCCCTGCAATGGCCTTCCCGCCGTCTTTCTCTTGGTCCACTCTCCCTCCCTTCCTCTCTTTCTATTCTTCTCTCATGGAGGAGGGCGGAGCCTCGAAGGCCTCGGCGGCCCTCTGGTGGGCTGCCTCCCTTTCATTCCCTTCCTCTCACTCCCTCCCCTCCTCTCTCTTCCTCTCTGGTTTGCCCTCTCCCCTATATGTGTTTTCATGTCGGTTTGGATCCGGTATAGTCTGGTACAGGGGTGTATCGATCTGTACCGATGGCTGACCGTCACGGGATCCGATTCCGAGTTGATGAACCTTGGTTGAAATTGATGGAGAATCAAAATTGAAAATATAAAATTTATGGGAAGAAGCATAGGGATATCCTAAAAGATCTTGACCATGGATTAGGAGTGTAGACAAGCCAAATAGGAGAGACCTAGGTGTACCTCAAGCTTGGCTTGTTTTGCAATGGAGTCGAGCTCAAGCCAACTCATTTAATTCCAACCCAAACTTGAGCTGCTTATGAACAAACTCATTTAAGAGATTTACTAAGTGCTTGAGATCTTTCAAGAATCTCATTTATATAGTTTCGGATAATTTCTCATGTTAATGCTTGAATCTCATAGTTGAAATATATTCTACTCTTTATAATTATGCTATATTTTTTAATATTGATACAATAATTAAAATAATATTACTATCTATGGATTCATAGTTTGAGCTAAATCAAGCCAAGCTCGAGTGAGCTAAGCCTACATCTAGCTCTACTTGTTTGCTTACCAACCGAGACAAAGTTGAGCGAAATTTTGATTTGGGCACAAGCTAGCTCCCTAACAGTTCATTTATTTGACAACCCCATCATTGTGGTGCAACTTGGTTGGGATCAACTTGACCTACTTGCATAAACCTATCATTGGGTAGGGCTGGGTTGAGTTTTGTAAATTCAAGTGATGCTTGGGTTGAAAAATCCCAAACCTTAACCCAACTTGAACTCAACCCTAAGCCAACCTGAACCCAACCAGTTCAACTTAACTCAATCCAACCTGATGCATAAATGAATGAACGAATGAATGGACGAATAATCCATATTTATGTTTAATTTATATTGCTTCTTTATATTATTGTAACTTTCATCTTGTTGTCACCGTTGTTGCCTCTAGCAAGGGTGGCTGAACTTACTGGTAAGAGAGCAATTGCTATGTGTTGAGTGCCGATAGTGGACAGCCCAATATCTATTTTTATTTGTGAATTTTATCCCAAATACAAAGTATAGAAAAGCAGAAAAGAGAAAAATGAATTGGAAAATATACTAAATCGAGGCTTTGAATCGATTGTTTGCATATATGTGAACATGGATGAGATTAATATATGGATAAATTTAATGCATACAGGTGCTTTTCATCAATTGCTCTTATATGATGCTTTTGTCTTTGTTTTTTCTTGAAAAAAAAAATTATAGACCATCTTGAACCCTGGCAGCCTGCCTAGCTGCCTTCTTCTGCCTACTATCTTGTAAAACCATGGGCACACCCCAACCTGATCTGACTAACCCACCAACCCAAATTTAGCTTAAGATGGTTCTGGTTCGGGTGGGTTAGAGATACCTAGCCAAGATTGGGTTGGTTCGGTTAAGCTTGGGGATATAGAGGTTGGACAATTTTCCCTCAACCTGATCCATCCTGCCCAAGCTGCTTCCTTATCTACCATTGATTACCAGACCAATTAAAAACTCATCACTCATTGTTTTTACGAAGTTATGATAATAGAAAATATTGAGGAATGAATACCTACAAGATGAAATTATGATATCATCAATCATCCCCCATCAAACAAGAAACACCCAAAACTCTGCAGAAGGATTCACCTATGCATTTCAATCAATATAAACCTAAAATGAAAATGAGGATGGAATGATAGAAGCAAGCCAAGAAATCATTAGAGGGAGAAACCAGATTCAAATTTTAAGATGAAAGAAAACCACTAAAAGGTGGAAGTAGGTAAAAGTTAAATGAATTCAAAGAAACCACTGCCATTACTGCTCCTTCCACAATCGCCCATGGTCACTCCACCTCAAGTGCACTGCCTCCATCTTGTCCAGAGGACAGAGTGATGCTGGGTGGTGGTCATTCTCTTTAGGACTGGCAGTTTAAGTAGCTGGGAGATCAGTGGAGAGAGACGGTAGAGAAGTGGAGAAAAAGAACTACTGTGAAGCGAGGTTATGGTCAGCTGTGGTGGTGAAATGGAGATGGATTGAGACTTCGCAGGTGTTAAGCAGTGGGGCATGGACTCAGAGGTTGAGAAGGAAGGAAGTGACCGAGATTGATTTCAGTAAGTCACCAGGTTTTTTAATTTAATTTTGGTCAGATAGCAGGATCCAAATCCAAGAAATGACTCTGAATCTGGACCCACATCAGGATTTAAGAATTTTCATTTCTTTGATCGTATCTAAATCTGAATTCACATTGGATGTGCATTCACTTATCCGAGACTGATGATATTCAAATCCAGACCCCAATTGTTTTTGATATTATCCAACTCAGTTTCAGCCTTGTGGGCCATAGTTGCAGATCTCACTTGTTTGACTATTATCTTTTCATATTTATTTAGTCTTTGTAAAAAGAATCAAAGGACAAACAATATGGGATATATTATTTTATTAGTGCCTGTGCTAATATACTGTGAGAAGACCTAGTGGCTGGATTTGTAATGAGACTATGAAGCTCTAGGACTCGTGGGTTCTCGCACGTTAAATCATCAATATAATGAATATATTTATGAACCCACCACTTTCATAATATTTGACTTTGAATAGAAAAGTCTATACTGAACCAACATTTTATATAACCCATAATGTAAAATCTAATCTTAATTAATTGAAAAGGGTTTCCATGCAGACTTTAGTAATTTTCAATTAATAAATACGAACCCAATTTTAGATATTCAAATAAAGTCTCTGATAGTTGCTCTTTGTTTTAGTTTCAACTGCTCAATAAGGCTTACGGTTACTTTCCAATGGTATATTGTGTATCTTGAAGTCTTTAAGGAGCTGTTTAGTTTCTTTGAGTTTCTACAAATAAGATAACCACCAAACCTGATATTTTATAAAACAGGTACATGAACCATAAAACTCAGTTATCAGGTTTTGCCAGTTTCCACAAAACAGGTTGTAGGGAAAGTAACCAAACAAGCATTAGGTTTCCAGGTTTTGTATAAACCTATTTTAGTAAAACCTGACAACCAAACAATCCCTAAGGATCTATTCTTTCTTAATTTGTATGGGAGGCTGGAGAATCATTCCATTAGAAGCAAGGGAATCCAATGTGGTGGTCAGTGCTAGGAAGTTCCGTCAGAAGTGAAGCAAAATCTTGATGATATCTGTTACCAAGATAAACAAATTTGTACATCAGGATGACTTATTATAACCACCACCTCATTTTGACTTAGCAAGAGTGACACCTTTTACCATTTTTTTTAAATGAAATGATATGCTTTTTTTTTCTGGCTGTGCCAAATGCTGCATGGCTTGCTTTGGTTAGTTGCCTTTTCATTGCTTTGGTGGTGGTAGGCATGTATTAATTAAGTTAGCTGGCTATTCATGTCCTTTTTGGTATGATCAATATGTAGACCCATGGCACAGTAGGAGCCCTTTTTAGTGTTACAACACACTGGTCTCTTGGTCAGTTAATGACTTCTAGACATTGTTTTGCCTGCTGGCATTCATAATTGTTTAAAAATCTTTTAAAATCTGTCACTTTTATTGCAGAATGAGGCAGTCTTGAGGGCTTGTGCTGAACCACCACCAACAAAAACTTCAAAATGAGGGAGGACACCGGTGAAGCCACCAACAAAAGTAAAGGGTATTGAGCATTGGGTAGGCCTTCAAAGGGTCTGCTTTCATGCTTCCAAGCGTCATGCAACCAAATATTGTTGTTTGGTGAATTTCTGATTGAAGAAAACTTTGTTAATTCTCCTTCCATTTAGAGGATGTCAATATGGTAGCATCATATTAATCTTTTTGCTATTAATTTGGGCTTCCAAGACAATATGATCTACCTTTGCAAATTTTACCGCACGATCCAAAATTGCATTCGTTTGATCCTTACTGAAGCCACTAGATTCTTGTCTCATTGCTAACTATATGATGTTACAGTTTGTTGGCCCTTCTACGTTTCAATAAATGTTTTACTGTGGGGTGATTAACATTCATTTTAGGTCATCTGGAGCCAGTCATTTCCAGTAGTTCTGAAGTTGTTAGTTGACAACATAGCTTTGTACCTGCAAGAGGCCGAGGCCTAAGAACTACCTACCATCACTGACCTACCTAGTTTTCACCAAAATTTGTGGATGCATGATGATCAATTGATGAATGAAGAGAGACATGGATACACATAAATTTGCATGTGTCTTTGAAGCAGTCCAATTTGTTATCGAGGGTGAGATGATTGTTAAATACCATCTATCTGTTGTGATACAGCCATCAGAAGGCATTTTTGTTCCTAATAGAATGGCAGATAATCTTGTCGTTGCAAGGTGCCTGGCTGATGATGTCTCATGATAGTCATGATGATGTATGATCTTGTTCCTCTCTCTCTCTCTCTCTCTCTCTCAAGATTATGACAACCAATCAAAGAAAAGCAATTTTTGTTTCACTTGGATATGAAACAATACTTTAACTATGAAGCAACTTCTTCATTTAGACTTTAGGCCATCCACATCTAGATTTATAGCTATTAACCTCACATCAATCTGAATTGGAAATTAATCTTGTAAACTGTTTATCTATGGGAGTCACATCAATCTGAAGTTAAGACTAGTGCACTTAATTTTGAGCACTGATGTTAAATAGAGTTGTGAAATTGCGGGGTAAAATATTGCATTGGGGCATCTGGAGGAAGCATGGCCATGCTTGGTGTCCGTTTGTTTGTCCTTAGACATGAAATAAAAATTTAGTCTACAACTTTGAAGGGACTCTCAATTTCAAACCATCCATATGAATCTTTAGAATCCCACAGCAAATGTCCACTAGATATAACCCATGACATAACTAAATCATTGGGATTTGTTAGGCATGTCATCATTTGAAGTTTAGTTTTTCTTTTTCTTTTTTTTTTAAATCGAACCTAAAGGGATTGTTGCTTTAATACATTATTGGTGATATTCCTCAGATTATTTTCAGAGAATAAATATGGAATAAATGCTGTGTTTTTGGTTATAGTTAGTAATTGCAACAGGTTGAGTCCTAGACAAGTTTCTCCTCCCCTCTTTTCCTTGTCTGTTGGGTTGCATGGCAGGACATCTTCATGTGGTGTTCACATGGTGGATGACCACACAATTCCAACTGCCCACGGTCCCCCCATCCCTTGAGCAATCAAACAGCCATCCATTCAACTCTCAACTACATTTTAAATACATGCGTTATGTCTTGCTTTCTTGTTCTGCTCAAATTCCCCATCAGGTGGTGGTTCGTCAAACGTCTCGAAGCTTAAATTCGTACTCCTCCACCATGCCGGCAGGTCCCACGTGGTTCATGACTCCAACCAACAAGTCAGCAATCCAATTCCACACTCTTGTCGGGTGTAAACGGGTTGGGTTCATGCAAGATCCAAATCTCAACCCGGCTGCAGAATGGATCCGAATCTGTATTTGGGCGGCCAAAATTCAGCTTCATCATTCAATTATATACATAATTATCCAATATTTGTCATCATTTATGTTTGCGCATATCTATGTTTTTGTGGCAACCCAGAGCCTCGTGAGGAAAAAAAAAAAAAATTATTGAGAAGATATTATTTATTTCTCGATTTTGTATAGATATCCTGAATAATTAATGCGAGATTAAAATATACGTCTGTACGAATTCTTACATAATTTATTTATTTAAATCTTGACATCTTTATCAAGCTAAAGATTCAAATCCAACCATAAATATTACGATTCATCTCAGATTAACCCAAATAAACCCATGTTGTAGCGTCCGATAATCCACGTGTAAGATTATTTTAATATTATTATTTTTTATCCTGTATAAATATCAAAAATCTTTCGAGCAAATAAGTAATATGGGATTAAATGCATATCCATATAGATGGATATTGAATTATCGGTCTATTGCATTCATTACTGAATGTCCATACATATTTTGACAATCTTGTGCCTACTATAATTAGAAATTATCTTGCTCATAAATGGGTTTGGTTACCGGGTTGTTGGGTATCATCAGCTGCACCCTATAACGATAAAGACCAATGGAAAGGGTCAAAGATGGGGGTACAAGGGAGCTTTCATTTGAAATGGGGATGGAAAAGGAAACATAGGTGGTGTCGTGAACGAACTGCCCAAGCTCTAGCTGGATGATGATCCCAAAACCACACCCACAAGAAACTTTGGTCGGCAGTTCTCTTTAGGGAGCATGTCATGGCTGGCACGTAACGTTTAAATAATATTATATGTCATAAAAAACTTCGTTAGTTTTGAGATGCCAACATGTTTTTTTTTGGTAAAAGATTCCAACATGTTTTACTAAGCTAATCTATTGACTAGCCTTTATTTCCTCCTTGTTCTCATCTATTCTACGTTTTTGGGCGCGTTATAATTTCCAAGACATGCTGACCCCACCACTTTCAACATCTGTACTTTTAATCTTATTTTAAACTTATTTAAATCGTACTATAATATTAGTATTGTAGATTTCTATATCTGCCAGACGCCAACTATTTATGAATAACAAATGAATAATCTCACATATAGTTTTTTAACACCGTCCATTAGTATGATAATCCTAAGCCATCACTTAGTTTTGCTCTGATCCAAAATGCATGGCGTGTCGTTAAAATCACCAATTTGCCTTTCCTCGTGCAGCTTTCTCTTGAAAAGCAATCAAACAAATACACTATACACTTTTAGTCATCTATATATTATTCAACTAACTTTATATGGAGAAATCTGAATCAGGAGACGGGTTGAATCATTCATCATGCTACAAAGAGACTACTGTGTATAGAAGTTCTCAAAATATTTGCTCTTTATTCATTAATATTTTAGATTGCAGATATGATGATTTCTTCTTTTTTTT
>KE505488.1:254509-278624 GCA_000441515.1 Elaeis oleifera
AGGTGGAGTTGGGTTTGTGAATGAAAAAAAGCGAGGGGGTGCTTTATAGTAAGATTGCGGGGAGAAGGCGACGACCTCTGTGGCGTGAACCAGACTCAAACTCTTTGACGCATTTTAACAAACGCGTGGCAGTAGGGATTTCGGAGGTGAACGAAATAAAAAAAAAAAAAAAAATTCAAATTCTTATTAAAAAGGACAGCAGAGGAACCTCTCTTGGTATTTCCCCTTTCTTGGTAGAAGTTGGTAAAAGCCGGGGGCGTAAACGTCAAAAATGCGCTGCCCGTTGCACGACGGTCAAGGGCTCTTCCCCTCACTGCGCTGGGAACTTATTAAATTATTTTTTGACTTATATACCCTTACTTCTTTATGTTATTTACAAGACAGATTGGCGAGGAAATCGCCCGCTAGCAGGGTAGTTTTGGTCAGTTCGCTCCGCCGTTTGGGGAGGGAAGCTGACGCCATGCTTACATCTGGAGAGCATCAAAGCCTCCCGTGGATTGTTGGATGACGAATATGACCTCAGGCATAACAAATTATCCCATAAAAAATGGGGGGACAAAAATATTCCTACACAGAGGTCAATCAAAATTTATTTATTTATTTATTTTTTCTCAATTTTCTTCTCACTTCTCTCCTGCAATGAGCAGATAATTATATTTGAAAAGCTACATACCCGCATGACTACTATCAAGGAAGAGCAAATCATACGATATTGTGTCTCATCATCGTGGACAGCTTGTAAGGAGTATGGTAATGGAAGATCTAGAGGTAACAGAGAGATTTTTATGCACAAATTTGGTAGATAAAATTTGCTAGCAAGTTAATGTCCAATGACTCGGATTCCCTTCATGTACGTCTCTGTCTTAACCAAGAATTAGAGATTCATGTGAAAGAGACTTCGCTATGGATGCTTGCTTGGTTTCATTGAGTATTGGCTTTTTGAGAGGGTTAATAAGTTGTGATTTTATAAGTTATAGTGGGATTCCACATTACATAACTTATTCAACGTTATCTCTGGAGCCGCTTGCTTGCGGAGCAGCTGACATGAGGAATACGACAAATTTGCCGCCTTCCTCCAGGGGATGCCCCCACAGGATCCTTTTCTTGATCTTGCTTTAGCTTTGGTTTATTGGTAATATCGGAGAAGGAAAAAAATGTGCGAAATAGAGGATTTTAAAAGACAAGAGCACCCTTGAGGAGTTTTGCAAGTTAACAAGCGTTTGACTAACGAGAGGCTTGGATTATGGTGGCAACTCATTTGTGAATTTTCTTGCATATTATTGAGTGACAAAGGTGCAGGTTACTTCAATTTATGAGGCTAAAGTAGCTGCTTATTAGAAAATTTGAGATACCAAGTTTATCGAGGACCTACTATTGTTATTGTATATAATTAGCATATAACCTGTGCGATGCAGGATACAACTTAAAAGCATTGAGGATGGAAAAATAAAAAAAAATTGAAGAGAAATATACAATAAATACCAACACAAACCAAAGCTATCCTCCAAGATTAGTCTAAAGAGACAGATAGAAGACGGAGGGGAAATGAAAGACATGGTACAAAGGCTAGAACTCGGTTGCCTAATAGCGACCATCTATAGCTCGTCAGTGCAAATCTCACACCATGGATTTGGTATCATATTCACATTATCACGAGAATAGAAATCTATAAATTGAAAATTTTATAGTTAAAGAAGAATCCGTTCAATCAAAATCCCAAACTTTACTAAATATCATGCTTTTACCAAGATTAAGCTCCCAAAACCTCAAGGGACCAACTCACACTGCCACACCTCACACAAAATCCCATATGCTCTAGAAGAAACCCAATCAGAACCTAAGAAACCCCTTTGATCTCCCTTAGGTTCTCTCCTTCCCCACAGGTCTCCGAAAAAAAAATAAAATGAAAAGGAAAAAATGATCAATCAAGGCCTTACCTTCATTTTTGTAGATTTTTACTATGTTTCCCCCTAGTTTTTCCTTCGTATTTTCCATCCTTAGGAGTCTGAATTAGGTGGGAGGCTTGGAAAAGCTGAATAGCGAAGCTTAGGCTCTGGCACCAGATGAAAGAAGCTCTTGGCGGCAGTGGAGTAGCAAATTTTGCTGGCTGACGTAGGAAGAATTCGTCTGCTTCTTCCTCAACTCGATCAACCTCTTCTCCCCAGCATTGGCACTCTCCATTGCGAACCTCAACATCGTCCAATTTGCTATAGAAGAAGAGAGAGAGATTCTTTTTGAATTCTAGGATTTTGATTCAAGTTTTTAAGATTTCTAGGGTTTGATCAGAAATGAAGGATGATGGCGGTGATCAACGAGCATCCTTTTGTGACCACTATAGTGAGGCAGTGGTGGTGCTCAACTGCCAAGCCGATACGATGAGACTCTGTCTCCCCTATGGCGCCTCCGTCCATGTGGCCAATCCCCTTGCTCGCCAGCACACTCGTGCCCCACTCTGCCACAACTGCACCACCCCGCAGCCATTGTCCTCTGTGCCACGGACGGTCTTGCCACCGGTACCTTCGGTCTCCCTAGCATCCGAGAGGCTTTCATGCTCGAGAGTGGGTGAATAGGGAAGCTTAGGTGAGCTATGAAGTGGGCAAATAGGAAAGCTTAGCACTGTTTGTTTCTACGTGGCTCCCTCTCCCTTTCCAAACACCCCAAGTGTCAAACGAAGACTTCTCCACTGAGAAGCCTCTATTTTTATGTTTATATATTAGATTAAATCTTCCATAAAAAATATGCACTAGCTCGTGTATGGCTTTTTTATAATTTTTTTTCAAAAAAGAGGAGAGAGATATTGTTATATATTGTGGGATTAATAATATGGGATTCTAAAACATATCTTCCTATTTCATTATTAAATAGTTTATTTGTTGATTCTTATGGATGTAGTTATACTCATTTGGTTTGGTTTATCTAAATTGACAGAGAGATAGGGGGAGAGCACGAGTATGACCAGTAACTTTATTGATGTCACTGGATGAACGAAATTTCCATGGTTGGGATGAAAAATGTAAATACATTAAATAATGCTAAAATTCCTATAGTTATGGATCTATGATGGGTGGTAAGTTTGAATGTTTCTAAACATATACGTACGATTTTATTAAAGCAACTTAACAGCATTATTAAAAGTAAAAGCAAATAAAATACATATACAAATATTCATTAAACTTAACCAAATCAAATGGCATTTTTGCTAGTACCGACTAACGCTAACCAGACTTTTAGGTATATGGCTCAATATCAAACTTCATCAATATATCACCTCCTTGCCTGTCAAGTGTGATTCCATCGAGTTATGACCATCACATAAGCAAGATTATTTGCAGCCACATGTTTAATCATCAACAAAGTTCCAAACTTTCATTTCCATTGCATCCTTTAGAACCATGAAATCAATACCATCCAACGCGACTAATTTTACTCAAATTAATTGTGATCCTTTTCTCAAGTTGACTAAGCCATAAACCATTCTTGCCAAAAACAGAAACCTCAAGTCTCAAAAGAAAGGAACCACTGTGTCAAGTCAAAAATGTCGAACAAGATTCTATCTTGGAGGTTAATTAATGCTGCACGATAGGACTTGAATATGCATATTTCAACTTTAATTTTGATGAACTTTTGTTTCTTGTGCGTAATTGTGGTCATATGAGCTTTGAGTTCCTTGTATATGACATAAGAAACCATGACCCAAGAAACTTGAGAGAACCTCGACAATTTTGAAAAGAAATCCAAGGGCAGTGATGGCAATAAACACAGCTTAGCACCGTACGTGAACAACGTGGACAGGCTAACATTAGGTGGCTTTGGCTCCGTAGGGAGAGAGGAAACCTCTTTGCTCTCCAAAGAAGCTTTAAATTATGATATAAACAATAGAAGAGATAGAAGGATTAAAAAAAAATAAAAAAAGGCATGCAACGAAGAGCTGTCGGATTCCACTCGCAGTATGGAAAGAAGAGTATTGAGTCGAGCTATCTCAAGCCAGAATGCGGCTGATATTTCCCTTTAATATACAAGCTATTTTGTCTGCTTTCTCCGTCAATATTCCTTCGCAAAGAGGTGTGTTTTAAGTGCTTTTAAAGTGTTTATTATTCTTTCTGGTGGTCAAAGGGGTTTGCGTGCGGGGTTGAAGAGGTTTTGTGCAGGGAGTAAAAGGAGACGTCAAAGAGGTTCAATTATTGTGCTTGGAGAAGTTTTTTTTTTTTCTTGTGTGTGCATATTTGTTGCTTGTTTGTTTGATCTTAGCTTTCTCTGTTTATTTATTGGCTATAGTGATTCAACTGATTGAGTGGAAGAAGCAAGGAGGAAAGGAAATTAGCATACATGTACCATACCACAAACATCCACCTGGTGGTGGCTTTACTTGTTAACGCAGCAATTAGCAAACCAAATTATATATGTATTCTTGGGTGTCAAAAATGATGTAAGCAATTGTTAAGCAGGGAAAAGTTTTAGTAACATAGAATGGTAGGAGAGTCATGCATCAGAATATATTGCAATATTATAGTAAAGTTTGTACGCAATCTCTGCCTTACCTAGCTGGATCCTTTAGATCTTTTAATATGTTGGTAATTATCAAGCTTCACATTGTGAAACTTCACTCGTTCACACCACTACCTGACAGGACTCTCCATGCTGATGTGAGTTAAATTATGCTTCATATGCCAACTAAGGAGGCGAGATATCCAAAATTACTTCTTGCTAATCGTTAACGAAATCCTACCCAGCTAGTCCTTCTGAATTGAATCAGCCAAGACATTTGGAGTAGCTGATCTTGCATCTAAATAATCAGCATGAAGAACCTCAATCCACTAGGGTTGCTTGTGACAATCACAAGGGATGAATCAAGTTTCTCCAAGGTATCTTGGAGCTATTCCTTATTTAGTTCATTATTTGTCATCCACTCCAATGTATTGATCTGCAATTTTTCCTAAAACAGGCAGCATACGTGCTCCAATTTTAACCCCCCACCCCTTTTTTTTCTGTTTTTCTTTTTTGGAGAGAAAATATGCTTCAATATTTGTCAATGCCCAATTCTTTTTCATATTCATGACTTTCACACGTGATCAGATGTAATTCACTAATCGACTGTTCCTTCAACTAAAAATTTACTAAATTCACAACTTAGAGCCTCCTGCTAGGTATTCTACTCTTCTTCTCTCTCTCTCTTTTTTTTTTCTTTTGATGAGTGAATGCCAGATTTTGCGAAGTTGCCTACATCTGAGGACATCTTAATTATGAACAAGCAGTATTTAGTTAAATCAAACCAGCATTCTGGACATGGTTGAATCAGCCAAACAATGTGAGAATAAGAGGTATCCTTAATTGTTGAAAGGATGTTTATTAGGTTTTTAAACTCTCAATCATGATGTTTCTTTGTAGGTTGGTGCCAGCATTTTTGTTGAGCTTGGGGCCTACTTGTGTACCACATTCTTTTCTGGTAGCCCTTTTCTGAAGCATCTAAATATCACGATGGGACACAGTCCCACTAGTGGATGTAAGAGAGTCTTTGAGAGGGTGGGATTCTAAATTTTGTGGTTCATTTCGCGTGGAATGTTGGAAGAATCCTTAAACCTCATCTTTCCGAGGAATAGGCTATGAAACACTCTTTTCCCAGCAGGAATAAGAATATATTAAGAAGTTCAGAGCCAAACTATTCTGATGTGATGGGCATCTGAAGCTAGGAGCAAGTGCTCCCTATGTTCCTTTTTCTCCTTCGTTTGATCGAGCTAAACTCAAACAGGTGAATCATGCACTCATGATAAGTTATCACATTACGTAACTTTTATCCTTTGTTCGGTACAAAAGATATTGACGGAATGATGGACAGAGAAAAAAAGATGGACAAGAAAGAGGGTAGACGAATGTTTCATTTATCCTCTCATATATTTGATAAAATATGAAAAGATAGATGTGATTGATTCTATTCTGTATTTAGTATAAGAGGAATGAAAAGAAGAATTGATGATATTTGTTTGACATTTTTACTAAACTACCATTCGATAAAAAGTATTATCATTATTATTAATTATAATATTTATTATACTAAAAAGAGGATGAATATATAAACTATAATCTTTATAATTTATAGTTATATAAATATTTAATTTAATAAATAAGTTAATAAATATATTATATATGAATATATTTATTTTATATTAATTATATAAATAAGTAATTAATTAATAATTTAATTTAAATAGTAAATTAATATTATACAAATAGTTAACTAAAATAGCAAATATGAATAAAAAGTAGAAGATAATTTTAATTATTTATTTATAATTATGAAAATTATATGCTAAAATTAATAATTAGTAATAAAATTTAATAGTATAGATAAATAAAAATATATAAATAAAATAAATGAAAAAGTGCAAGTGCTAAGATTTTGTCAAAAAGTTAATAAAGGATAATTTTGTTAATATAGAAATTTATTTCTCATATGCTCCATCCATCATTCTTTGCATTTTTCTAATTTGGGAGGATACATAATTAAGAGCTTGGGTGGATAGATAATTTCTTATTTTCATCCAATATTTTAAAACTTTTGAATCAAATAGCGGATGAAGACCATCCATCCATCTTTTCTCTCATAAACCCAACCAAATACAGGATTAATAAGAATCAATAATTTTTTATATTTTAAAAAGAGACTAAATCATTTGAATTTTTTCATTAGTTTTAATGTATATATGTATGTATGTATATGTATATATATGTATGTATGTACGTATGTATCTTCAGCCCTTCTCAGAAATTAGAAATTTTTTTAATCATATTATCAGCTATGTAACTTTATCTTACCAAATACAGAGACCTAGTTTCATGATTCATTTTGTAAAATTCTAAAGTTCAAAAATGATGAATATCACTCTCTGAAAGAATTTTTTTATATAAATAATCCCTTGTTCGCACTCTTTTCTCTCCATCAGGGAGGATCGAATGACACATACAACTAAACTGGAACATGTGAATGTATGGCATGCCACTAGCATCTTTAGCCAAAAGGAAAGAACGATTGAAAGAGAGTTGCATGAGTTTTGATGCTTTGACCTTCAAGGATATTCTCAATCATCACACCGCTCATTTGGTAGAAGGAAAGATAAAGCATAGTCAGGGCTTCAATTAAAATGCTCTGCTACTACTCCTAGCAGTAAATTAGAGTCATATTAGGAAACTAAAAGTAAGGAATTTAAAGATAAAAGTAAGGATAATTTAAACATAAATTGGTTGATTGATCGATGAAAATTTTTTTCTTTAGATTACAATCTATTATTTATATTAACATACAAATGATATGGTAATTGAAGATGCTAAATTTAGAAGAGAGGCTGTTGGCTTGGGTGGAAAGCAAAAGAAGTAAGAGAGCCTTTTTTCAGAAAGGAAGGGACGGATCCTTTCTCATGCCTAATATCTAAGCAGGAGCATCTCCTTTTATATTAAAATCTTAGAATTCGAATTTATGATCTACTATCTACTACATTGATAGTAGCCCATGTTTGGTGTACACCTCTGACAATTCTAGCAATTGAGACTAATTGCCCCCCACTACTTACGTCTATCATAACAGCTAGATTCTATGTCATCTGTCAATCACCAATTACCCTTTGGTCATGGCTACTTCATATTTATGATCTCCCACATTGAACATCTTTCACTTCAATTTTGGTATGTCTAGTCCTAGTCTTCTAGATTTAAGATTTCTCCTAAACATCCATTCTTTTAATAAGATATTTATCACCAACATCCTAGTCAAAGTTCTTTCAGGTGATTTTAGCCTCGAATTTAGCAAAATGATTAATTATACATCTTCTATGAAGGTCTTGCACTATTAGGATGGATCTACTTCCAGCTAGGAATACATCACCTTCTTCCTAATTTGGATTTGTAAATTTTCTCCTACTATCAATCGGTGAAGATTATAAAAGCTCACCTTTGATTGGCTGTTATCCTAGATGATGGTCAACTTAAGGCTCTAGGACCCTTGGTCTTAAGCTACCACTATTGATGCTTGAGACTTCAATTTAAAATTTGAACTATAGAGGTCCTTTTAGATTCTTCAACTCTAGCTTTATGCTTATTTCCTAAGGTTCATCCTTTGGAAACATCCCTAAAGCTCCTTTCCTCGGTCTTCGCTTTTTCCATATGATGGGTCCAAATCTTTCTTTCACTGAATATTTCGAGAAAGTTTGGTCCATTGTTCTGATACTCTCCTTTTCTTATTCCTTTGAGCTTCAAAGCCTTCTTGGCTTCTTTTGCCTCTAGCTGACATAACTTCAAATGATATCGAAGCAGTGGATGATCAATGGAGATATTTTCTCATTCCTTGAGACCTCCATATTGGTTTTACCATCGGATGGTTGAGAATAAATATGGCATGAAGCAATAACATTGTCTGAACTTCTTCGTCTACTAATGTATTCTTACTCGAGCAATCCTATGTCTACCTCTTTACTATCTCAATGAGAAATATTATGATTGGATTTTAATCAATAGATTTGAACTAAAAAAACTTTATTGATTACTTTTATCCATAATCATGCTCAAAGCACTATCATCTCCTTTACACCCAAGCTTGCTATAGTCGAGCATTTTTGTCAACTAGTGAGACAAACATGTATCACAGATTTGCTCAGAGTTAGCAACCTTTATTCTTGTTTAGATAGATGAATTTAAATCAAAGGGTGAACATTTTTATCTATTACTAAATCAACTGACAATTCTATTGTCTCTCAATATGGAGGTGGTGCAACTTTGATCTTCCTCAAGGATAAAAGTATATGCTTTGAGATCTTATTGATGAAATTAAGAAGTATAAGAAGTTTTATAGGATCAAGCACACTAGATCTTTGGAATATATTTAAATATTAGAAGAGGAGAGTCGAGAGTAATTTAAGAGCCCAATTTGAGGCCAAGTACGAGGATAAGAAAGATGATTATGGTGACATATAAATCGATCAGTCTGTAGGTTCTAAATATGGTTGGCTAGATATTAACCTAATCATCCATCAATCAAATTTGAGATTACTGACCTAGTAGCTCCCATTGGGTCCACTATGAATGGCTTGGTCACCCTGATCAGGCTCTATTGCCTAGACCGACAATGACGATCTTTCTAGAGTGTGGTATTTATAGACCTTGACTAGAAGGAAGAGTATAAAAATGATTTTCTTAGCTTGTCCCTTCACTAACTTAATCCTTTTGCTCTACCATATAGCTTCTCTAATGGTAGTCCTTTTAGGGCCAACTTCATGAAGAATTAGCAAAGCTCTATAAAGCTTTTGCCGAATTGCAAGATGAGCCCTTGCAAAATTTAGTTCACACTCCTGACTAGCTGTCACAAGCTATTATCCTCCCTACTGACCAACTGACACAGTCTGGACTATCATATAAATATTAGCTAGAGCAATTATCAAAGTAGAAAGACCTAAAAGCGGTGGCTAAAAGTAGTTAAGTTGAGGTAGCAGACTATTCAATGCTCATTCTTTGTATCAAAGCTAACTTTTAGACAATTACTCTCGAGCTTCTCAAGTGTTAGCCACGGAATAAGATAAATAATCAACTTTATCCTCTATTACTTAGCCATAATTTAATGAGCTATGCCTCTTTGCAGACTAGTAGTGGCCATGGCCAATTCATCTCAACTCTTTGGTCCAAGTGAAAATCAAGCCGATAGTATATTTAACCATACCTCCTTCAGTCAAAACCTCTACACTGTCAAGTTTGTTAGCTAAAATCTTGAAGGCTAGGAGAACCATTTAGGATATCACTGATCTTGAGTTTGATGACTTAGCCAGTCTTTGGAGGATGGTTGAGATGTAGGGTGCAATTGATACCTTATTGTAGGCCTCCTCTAATCCACCTATCTATTTAAGTAGGAATCTTGACTAATTTGAGAACCCGACTTTTCAATTTCTCATGGATACATCAACCATCACCACAACAATTGAAAAAGTCTGATAAGGGACCACATAGAAAAATAAGTTTGAACTTAACATGGTTGCACTGAAAGAAGAATTAACACCATGCAAGAGCTCCAATAATAATCTCTAGGTTGAGTTTTGATTATTCAAGCACTTGATCACTTATCTAGAAGCTCAATTGATAGAAGCTCATGTCAGGTTGAAAGCATTAAAGGTGAGCTTGCTCGAGAAAGAAAGAATGGACTACAAACTATGACTGAAGCATGAGCTTAGCTTTACGATTGCATATCTTAGTTTTTACTCTTCTAGCCTACATGCTAAAGTTGATAAATTGACCGAATAGTTGCAATGTGAATGGAAACATATTATGGACATAATTAGGAGTTTGTAAAATCCTCTTATATCACTTTGATTGTACAACCATATATCAGACTTTTGATTAAATGAAAGAACATTCTCCAATCATCTTATAGATTTTATTATTACTATTAACACTATTATTTATAATTTCTACTTTTAGATTGAACTTGGAGCTACCTATGGATGCCAATAGGGAACTTATTCATAATCAACAAGTGGATCTTCTACGATTCAAGTTAATTGAGCCAAAGTCCTTTATTATAATGTTGCCTCTTATTATATAGACTTAAGATGCATACTAAGAAAATCAGGTGCCACCCATCGATGAGATTGCCTCTCAGCCCTCATGCAAAGGTGACTAGTAGGGTAGGGTTATAGCTTTGGCCCTTCTCCATTAAGGGATAGCTGGCTTCATTAACTGAAATATGAACTCCATCATTGATATGATATGACCCCTTATGCATAGTCTCTTTCTCTTCACAGTCATAGAACACCGAGGACTCTATTAGATAACTTTCAGTCTTGTCTTCTTGATAGGATGAAATTTCAAAGTTGGGCTCCTTAAATACCTTGACATTTTCATGCAAAGATTGATGGGTTGATTCATCATCCATGAAGATAAGATTGGCTCTTTGCCATAATTGAACATACTGTGGCTTATAATACTAGCTCTTGACCATAAAAATATCTTTCCATTGGTTCTAGAACTGAAAATAAAGATACCATGTATCTCTCAATAAGTGGCCTTAATATAATGAATACTTTAGTTACAATTACTTTGTTATTCTCCAAGCATATCGGTATGATGGTAACTATGCAACAACAGCCCACTAGACATGCTGAAAAGAGGATGTCCTGATACCTAAACTTTCAAGGACCTTTGTTATCATCATATCACTTGCTACGTCTACGGAAAGATAGGATTTAGTTAGAGTAATGACTGAAGTACTATACTAGTCCTCCTGCAAGTGAATTAGAGTTCTATTGGAAAACTAAAAGCAAAAAATTTGAAGATATAAGCAAGGATAATTAAAATACATTGATCAACCAAATTTTTTTATAATTATAGTATATTATTTATGCTAGCAGACATGATATGTTGGCTGCCCACTCTAGAGATAGCAACCCGTATCTAGCATTCAGCTCTGATAGTCCTAACAACTAACACTAACTACCTCCTACTACTCATGTTTATCATAACAACCAAACCCGATATCTTCTATTAGATCGATTATCATATTTAATTGATCTTAATCCTGCTATAGTGTCCTCATTCGGCCTACTTATAATAGTTTATCCTAGCTATTTTTTGGCTGATAAACAATCCTCCCATGTTTAAGGTACCTCCAAGCCAACTCGATCAGCTCTTTCCTATTTCGGCCTTAGTTATTAGTAGGATGTTTACTTGTAGTCTCATGATACTCATCATGCATGTCCCTAACCTTGTCCGATGGCTAAATATACATATATCTTCCAGGTGCCATCACATTTTAGGATGTAGTGTAAACACCCCAAAATATATTGAATAGCTTTACCTCGAGTAAAAATTGGATACTGAGGGATTTAGTTCCTCCAAGATTCATAAAAAAATACTAAATGGATCACTAATTATATCAAGAATTAGTATATCTATATATTGGGATAGTGTCCATTAAAGTTATTGACAGAATTACTTTGTTCCCTAGATAGACAACCCAAGAGGGGGAGAGGTGAATTGGATATTTGAAAATTTTAAAATTTATGTACATAAGAGAACTATATTAAGTAAATGTACAGTGAAAATAATAAATAAAAGAGTGAATATATAGAAACACGTAAGAGCAAGATGGAAAGCAATTATCACACACACAAGCATAAAATTTTATAGCGCTTCGATGTAAAACTCAGTATCTACATCCACTTTCTAAGTTATATTTTTTAGGAGTTCCACTATAATCTTTTAAGATTATAGCATGATTGTTTACTTAGGCCCATAATCAATCATAGTTAATTTTTCAATAAAGATCAACCACAGCCACTCTCCCAAGTCACTCCTAGGTTTGTATAAACAATACAATCTAATTCAAGGCCTGGTTTGATTTTTCTCTCAAGTTTTTATCCCAATTAAAATTTGTTATCATTGAAGATAATTGAGTATTGAAGAACACAAGCAAAAGCTTCTAAAGAGCAAATAAAAAGTCATTGAAGCCCTAGCAGATGTTACTAAGAATACTTTATAATTAAGGTTCTTCTCTTCTTCTTTGAACCCTCCAAAATCTCTAAGGTATGGTGGCCAGAAAGTAAGTACACTCTTTTGAATAAACTCTTGGTGTTTCTTAGATTTTTTCTTAGTTTTCTTTTTCTCTATCTTTTTTAATGTATTCGGTATGTCTTTAAAGCTCTTCAAAGGTCTAAAAATTAGTTTTTGACAATCAGAAGGATGGGACTAGTTGTTAGGTATTCTGTATATTTTTACAGAACTAGCCATTAAAGCTGTTAAATATAATAGAGTTGACTTATAGTAATCGACTTGAAGTTGACTTGGGACTGACTCGGACTAATTTGGCATTGATTTGGGAACAAGATGATTTTGAAATCTCTTACCTTTTACTTGAGACCATTCAGGAGTCAACTCGGATTCAAAGTATGCTCGAGTTAGCTTTTGATCTAAGAGAAGCGGCTTGAAAATAGACTAAAAAATAGTGCTTTCTATCTTAGGCATGAGAACATTCAGGGGTTGATTCATAGTTTTATGTCACTTGAGATTTTACATATTAGAGTCCTTTTATTGAAATTTAGAGTCAACTCTTGACTTTCAACTTTATTTTTCTCACAATGTAGCTTCTCAGACTTGCATCCTTTGGCCTCAAATACTTATAACTACTTTGGCATTTTTGGAGCAAATTAGCTTCCTAAAAAATCTCCTCAACACACACTTCAACAAATTATTAGTTCGATTATATACTTAAATATTTTATATTCATCAAAATTATTTTTTGAGTCAACAATCTCTCTCTTTTTGATGATGATAAAATATTGAGTATAAGTAAGAGAAAATCTAAACATAAGCTAAGAAAATGATGAATTCTAACACTGTAAGTATATCAAGGCTAAGTATTAGAGCATTAAGTTTAGAAATTAATTAAAAATTTCAAATATGGTAAGGTTGTGCCTGTTTGAATGTATCAGAGTATTATGAATTTGAATGTTTTAATTTATTTCAACTTAGTGATGAGAATGTACCATGTTGTATTAGATCAAGATTGCAAATTCAAGTTATTAGAGTAATTGATTAAGCATCTTGAAATGTTGTTTCTTTCAAAAGAATTCAAAGTATGATTTTAAAAGCATATATTAGAGTGTTATGAGATATATTGAATTAATTGATTTGTATCAAAGCATGTAATTAACCGATCAATATTAGAGCATGTATGAATCAAAAGAAGTAAAGTTAGACATCAGGTGATTAAGTCCTTTAATTTCTTTTGAAGGTTTCTTATGCTCAAAGTTCATCTTCCTCTTACCCCTCATTTTGTCATCATATGGAAAAAGTCATGGCTGAAGTCAATGCATATCAAAGCAATATTATCAAAATAATGAAATGAATACAATGAGTCAAAGTCTAAAAGAAAGATAATATTTTCATTGTGTAAAGTCCTTATGAAGTATGTACTAAATTAAATAAATGCACTTTATACCAGATAATAATTAAGTTAGTATACAAAGGTACACTATTGAGACTAAAGGCTATGAATAGTATAAATCAATACATAGAATAGATAAGCAATAGACAGGCAGTATATTCCTCGTTTAAGTGAAACTCTATGAGCGGATGAACCAGTCTTAGAAGAGGATGGTCCACCCCTCCTACTCTTGGTCCTACTTGAAGGCTTAGGTGCAGGTTCAGGGAACCCTAGTATATGTCTTAGTATATATTCTTAAAGGTAGTCTAGAGGTAGGCGACTAGGCTAGGTTGACTGATGGGTAGAAGGCTTGAGGGATGAAGTGCACATCCAACTCCTGGCTGCTAAGGATGATACAAGGGATTGCAACAGCAAGGTCAAGCTCCCCATCAATGTTAGGAGGGATGTGATGTTAGACTACTAAGAAGTGACAAGTCCTCTGATCTTTGATTGAATCTATGCCACTCCTGTCTTAATCCTCCTTCTCAATCTAGGGATCTTACGAGTGAGATCTGATATGTCTGTCAACTCCTTACTCCTTGTTCCCATGCACTAATCCAAAGTGGTGACTCATTTTATGAGCTTGGAGATCTCATCTCTAAATCCACTGAGCTCTCTCTAAATAGTAGCTATGATCTTTGAGGTGTCCAATGGTGTAGGCTCCTATCAGTCTGCCCTAAGCCTAGCCAATATGATCTCGACCACCTTTGAAGCTGATCATCATCCAGATGCACCGAGGTGGTCTACATAGTCATTCCTTCTACTATTGGTGGTATAGATGGTACTGCTAGTGCTGGTGCTGGTGTAGCAGATGCTACTACCGTTGGTGATGGTGGTGGAGTCTCAGGTTCTTGTATAATAAGTAGTTGGTCCTACCTCTGTATCCTCATGCTACGGCTTCTGTCCGAAGTCCCTCCGAACCCATCTACCTCTCAACTTTTGATACCCCATCTGATGGAGAGATCAGTTGTTGTAGGTATCTGTGTGCATCAGGACTTTCGAGATCTATCAATCCTTCTAGTTGCACTCCAAACTCTCAAAAGATCAAAGTGAGAATCATACCATAATGCAGACATACCTTCGATCGGTTCGCCATCTCCTGATCTACTGTAACATATCAGAGTAGGTAGGTTCAAGGTAATGCCCTGAACCACATGGAACATGATGAGGATGTCACGCTCTATGATGAAGTCAAATCTTTCTACTTTTGGTAAGAAGATCTGACTCACAATATGATGTAATAGCCATATCTCCACTAATAACTGGTTGGCCTTCATCTCCTCAAGCTCGCTAACCTTCTCTCACTCCAAAATATACTATAAGCCTATCCTCTATCCTCAAGTCTATCCATGCACATGTTAAATTGGGACATTTGACTATTTGGGTGAGCCTCTGCTCGTTAAGCATAATCAAGATTCCCTTGACCTTGGACTCAACACTCCCAATATCTAACCAAATATTCCCAAAGAACTCCTGGATGATGTTGGGATAGGTTTGGAGGTCCAAAGGGCACATGAATCCCCATCCCTACTCATGGATCCGTTGGCTAGTGAAGAAGTACTCCCTCTCTAAGAACTCAAAATTGATCTTCCATCCAGCAGTGACAACCCTCATTGATAGTAGAACTTGGGACGATGATGGCTTTGGTAGAGAAGGATTTTTCTCGTCTCTAGGATGCTAAAGCCTCATTCCACCCTTGGTTTCTCCATTCTATATGCTCCAATACCCTAGTTCCCTTCAGTCGATTGGCAAGTTGTTCTTAGGAGCCATTGACACATGAATCAAGAGATTGTGGGAGAAATTTGAAGAAGGGAGGGCTCAAAAATGGCAGACATAGAGTTTGCAGGGAGTATTAGGGAGAATAGTAAAGTAGAAATTAGAGGAGAGGTCAGAACAACTAGGTTAAAAAACTTTCTCGACTTAGAATCGACTGAAACTTACTTCTCGAGTTAACTCTAAGATAAGGGTCAACTAAAACTTGACTACGAGTCAACTCCTGCAGATATACTTTCTACAAGTTAACTCACAATAACTATGAGTTGGCTCAAGTCTTGTCTCAAATTAGAACATTGAATTTTTTGATCAAGAGTTGACTCCTAACACTCAAAGATGACTCAAAGGAAGAGATTAAAAAGGATATTCAATGAAAAAGCAATCAAATGAAAGATCAATCAAGATAAATCAATAATTTGGAGGGGATTTCTAACTAAAGGATCATACACACCCCTAGCTCTCCTCTTATCATGCTAAACCTATCTTCACTTAGAGATTTGGTGAATATATCTGCTAATTATCTATCAGTACCAATAAAATCAAGTAATATATCATTGTTTTGAATATCATCTCTTATAAAATGATATTGTATCTCAATATATTGGTTCTTGAATATTGAATTAAATTTTTGGATAAGTTGATTGCACTTGAATTATCACATTTGATTAAAATTTTATTAAGTTTCATGTCATAATCTTCAAGTTATATCTTAATTCACAAGATTTGAGTATAATAACTTCTGATTATAATATATTCTACCTCGATCATAGATAATGCTACTAAATTTTATTCTTACTAAACTAAGAGATTAAGTTAACTCTAAGAAATTAGCAAGTCGTACTCTTATCTTTTCTATCAATTTATATCTAGCAAAACCAACATTTGAATAACTAATTAAATTAATTGAAGATTATCTCAAGTATCCTAAACCTATATTTTGTGTCTCAATTAAGCATCTAAGGATTCTTTAATAGCAATTAGATATGATTCTTTAGGGATAGCTTAAACAGTCTGGCCTACTAGTAGTAAGGTAAAGATCTAATGATACATCAATCAAATTTGAGATCAATACTCTTATCATCCTTATCCTTGTCAAGCTTATATGAAGGATTCATTAGGATGCTAATTGCATTGACATTCTCCATCTCAAGCTTCTTTAGTATTTTTCAATGTATTTACTTGATAAATGAAGATTTTCTCTTTAATTTATGTAATTTGGAGTCTGAGAAAAAATTTAGTTCTTCTATTATTCTCATTTTGAACTCCCTATATGTTAGCTTAGCAGAGTTTGGATAAAGGATTTCATTAGTTGCATTGAAAATAATATCATCTACATAGATTTATATAATTAGCAAGTTATCATTCTTTTTTGTATGAATAAGGTGGTATCTATATTTTTCTAGTAAATTTATTATCTAAAAAAATATCGCTTAATCTTTCATAGGATACTTATTTCAAATGATATAATACTTTGTTCATTTGTAAACATGATTCAAAAGAATATATTTTAAATCCAGGTGATTGTTCAACATACACTTCTTTAGCTATATAACCATTTAAAAAGTACTTTTAACATCTATTTAGTATAATTTGAAATTCATGAAACATATAAAAGTAAGTAATAATTTAATAACTTCTAATTTAGCAATAGGAGCAAAATTTTATTAAATTATTTTTTTCTTTTGATTATATCATTTAGCTACAAATCTTGCTTTATTTTTATTACATGATCATTTTATTAATTTGTTACTATATATCCATTTAATTATTGAATGATCATTAGACTTACTCACTAAAATTCAAACATTATTTTTTAAAATTGATTAAGTTATTCGTATATAGAATTTATTCAATTAAAGTTATTTTCAGCTTCTTCAATAAATTTAACTCCCATATGCAAAATAAAAGCTAAGTGATTAC
This sequence comes from Elaeis oleifera, assembly GCA_000441515.1. Lineage (NCBI taxonomy): Eukaryota > Viridiplantae > Streptophyta > Magnoliopsida > Arecales > Arecaceae > Elaeis > Elaeis oleifera. Next base: position 272,154 of record KE505488.1, read on the forward strand.
AAACATCTTGTAACGATGATCAAGTTCTTATCTCTTGTGATCAATCATCAATAATGAGATCTTTTGGATGACTATGAGCATAACTTAATTCTTGGCCAAGTCCTTATCATGTCCTTTGTTGGCATTGCTCTCAAGGTTCTCCTCCTCATCTTCATCATCTTTAGTGTTCCCTTTTTATTTTATGCCAAATATTCTTTAGAGTGAGGTCCTCTATTCTTTTGTTTACAATTCCTACATCATTATCAATATCTTCCTTTCTTAAGAAAAAGTTGTTAGCCTCATCAAAAACTACATGGATTGATTCTTCAATAATCAAGATTGTTTTATTGAAAAATCTATATGCTTTGCTAGATGAAGATTATCTAACAAAGATACCTTCATCTAACCTATCATCAAACTTTCTAACTTATTTTTTTCATTATTTAAATATAATAATAATAACTGAAAAATATGAAAGCAACTAATATTAGGTATTCTATATTTTTAAAGCTCATAAGGCACTTTCTTTAAAATTGATTGGATGAAAGTATAATTCTAAATACAATATGCCGTGTTAATAGCCTTCATCCAAAATATATTGAAAATTATTTTACAAAATATGGTACAGGCAATTTCTTCCAAAGTTTTATTCTTTCTTTTCACTAGTCTATTTTGTTAAGGTGTCCTACATGCTACAAAATTATGTTCATTTCTTTTTCATTACAAAATTTTAAATTTAATTTTAAATTTGATTCTATGTTCACTTTAAATGTAAATAATAATTAATTTTTTATCTAAAATTTTTGATAAATTTTAAATATTAAATTTTTTATCTTTCTATGCCAAAAATAGAATTCAAGTGAATCAATAAAAGTCATCAATATATCTTTTATCTCCTAGGCTTGTCATCTTAATAAGTCTGAATAAGTTTATGTGAATTAATTCCAAAGGCATAAAAGTTGAAACATGATTTTTTTGGTTGGAAGAAACTTTTAGTTTATTTTCTAAGTTGACAAGCATTACGAATTCTATTTTTTTCAAATTCGATTTCGGTAAGCCTTTTATAAGATCTTTTTTAATGAGTTCTAAAAATAAATCCATACTAGTATATTATAATCCACGATACTACAACCAGGTAAATTGACTTTGGCATCCATTGTAACTAGATATTGCTTATTTTTCATAAAGAACCATTAAGATCAATAATATAGATGTTACCATGTCTATGTTCCATAAACATAATATCATCATCCTTAGGACTAGAGAAAGTACATATCGAAGATTCAAAAATCACTTACTTACCAAAAAAAATTCAAAAATCACTTTAAAATATCTATCATAAAATTGACTAATACTAAAGTAAGTTATATTTCAAATTATAATCTAATAAATATTTTTAAGTAAAGGAAGTGATGCTTATGTTACCCATTTTGATTATGTGCCATTTACTATTATCACTAAATGTTACTACTCCTCCTTCCTTAGCTTCAAAAATGATGAATTGAGATTTATCATCTATCATATGCTTTGAGCAGCTATTATTAAGATACCATATTCTTTTCACTTTTCAGGCTGCAAGATATACTTATAAAAAAGATCAAGTTATAATTTTAGATACCCAAGCTTTTTGAATCCTTTGGTTAGTTACAATATTCCTTTTGAAACCCATATTTTTTAACCAAATTACTTTCTAATTTTCTAAAATCATAAATATAAGCTTTGTGTCCAAGTTTTTCATAGTAAAAATAGGTGATGCTTGAAGAAGAATTGGGTGAAGATTTCACAAAGAAATTCTTCCAAAATGTTTATCTCTTAAGAGGGTTAATACCAAGACCGATTTGTTATAAACTACTCATTGATTGTTTAAAATTATTTAAAGCTTTTCTAAACTAAGAATAAATTTATCAACATAGGTTAAAGTTTTTCAACTTCTTTCTTTAGTAATTGATTTTCTTGAAGCAAAGATTTTTTATCTTTCAAAAATTTTCTTTTTTTTGGGTTAATTCTTGATTTTTTTAGCTCATTATTTTCCAAATCAATTTTCTTAATTCATCTAATTACTCATAAAAGTTATCTTGAAGCTTATCAAAGTAAATTAGATTTGAGTTTAGAAGTTACCTTTCCTTATATGCCATAAGATATAGATTTGTTACTTTTTGAGGATCTTCATTTGAGCTGGAGTCCTCACATCACTCCAAGTCATGAGCCTTGCTTCTTGTTAGATGTCTTAGAGATTTCCTAAGAAAGGATACATTTGCTTTGAAGTGTCTAAGTTTCTTGCACCTATATCACACGAGCCATTACTTCTCTCTCTCTTTTTTTTAACTTGGTTCATCCTATATCAAATTTTTTTTTTTTGAACTTTGCCTCTTCCTCCTCATGAATTTTATAAACTTTTTCCATTATATCTTCCTCCTTAGCTATGGATTTGAGAGCTATAGTCTTTTTTTTCTTATTTCTTCATTATTTACTTCATGGTCAACTCATGGGTCATAAATGAGCCTAGAAGCTCCTCCAAGGATAGTACATTAAGATCTTTGGCTTCTTATATAGTGGTGACTTTGGTCTCCCAAGCTCTTGATAATGATTTGAGAATTTTTTTACAAACAAGCTCACTATTAGAATAATACTATTCTAGACTCTTAAGATTATTTATAATTTTAGTAAATTTAGTAAATATTTTGGTAATGAACTCATTTTATTCTATCTTAAGTAACTTAATTTTATGCACAAATATATTTATTTTAAACTCTTTAACTTGGTTGGTATCCTCATGAGTAATCTCTAATCTATTCTTTACTTCTTTTGCTAAGGTACATATAGAAATTATATTAAACTTATTAGCATCAAGAGAAGAATATAAAACATTCATGATCTTTATATTTAGTTGGGCTATTTTCTTATCGAAGTTATCTTGATCCTTTTTGGGCTTAGGAGTGACAATACTATCTATAATGGTAGGAGGTATATAGACAATTAATTATGACTACTAAAAATCATAATCAAGTACTTGAATGAAATATGCATATATGCTTTTTAGTAGGTATAATTTATGAGATCGATTGATGGAACGCCTTTCAATAAGTGATTATTCCATTTGAGCTGCCATCTGATCTTTGACTCTTGATTGTTAGATCAAAACGAGGTTGAGTGCCAGACTTTGATACTATTTGTTGCCCAGATAGACAATCCAAGAGGGGGTGAGTTCAATTTTTAAAAAATTAAAGTAATTATATGCACAAGAGAAATATGCATGCTAAGTAAATGTGTAGTGAAAGTAACAAATAAATATAATAAGTATGCAGAAATATGTAAGAGTAAGATAGAAAATAATAATCAGACATACAAACATAAGATCTTATAGTGGTTCGATGCCAAACTGAGTACCTACATCTACTCTCTAAGACATCTTTTGTGAAAATTCAACTATAATCTCTCCAAGATTATAAACTTATTATTTACTTAAGTTCACAATCAAATCTACTCTCTAATTTAAGACTTGGATTGACCTTTATCTCAAGTTTCAATCGCAATTGAACTTATTATGACAAAAGATAATTAAGTATTGAAGAACACAAATAAAAGCTCTCAAAGAGTAAATAAAAAATCATTGAAGCTCAAGTGGATATAGATGAAAAGATTTGGCAATTAATGCTCTTCTCTTCTTCTTTGAATCCTCTAAAATCTCAAGAGAGTACATTAGTTGAAAGTAAATGTACTTTCTTAAATGAACTCTTAGTATTTCTTGAATTTTCTCTTGGTCTTTCCTCTTTTCTACCTTCTTCAATGTGTTTAGCATGCATATAAAGCTCTTGAAAGGTTTGGTAATCAATTTCTAGCCATTGAAAGATTAGAACTAGTCGTTAGAGCTGTTCTTGGAGGTCTAGAAATCAATTTTTGGCCATTGAATAATTGAAACTAGTTGTTAGAGCTATTTTACACATTTTTGTAGAACTAGACATTCGAGTTATCAGGCATAGTGGAGTCGACTCATAGGACCTTATGAGATCGACTAGAACCAACTTGGGGTAAAAATGGAATAGGTTGATTTTGGCATCTCGTTGTCTTTCATCTGAAACCATTTAGGAGTTGACTCGGTTGAACTTAGGGTTGACTCGAGGTGGCTTAAGTTGGCTCTTGATTTGAGAGAGTCGGCTTGAAAATAGGCTAAAAAATAGTGCTCTCCATGTTAGGCTTAAGACTATTTAGAGATTGTCTAACAGTAACTTGAGATCGATTTATAGTTTCATGTTACTTGAGATTTTACATATTAGAGTTGTCTCATTGAAATTTATGGTCGACTCGTAATCTTTAACTTCATTTTTCTCACAATATAGCTTTCCAAACTTGCATCCTTTGGCCTCGAATTCTTGCAATTACTTTGACATTCTTGGATCAAATTAGCTTGTTGAAATATATCCTCAATACATACTTCAACAAACTATTAGCTTCATCATATACTCAAATGATTTGTATTTATCAAATCATTTTTGCATCAACAGCTTTGTTTAGAATAATTCTATAATATTAATTATAAGTTAGAATAACATATTATAAATGGATTGTTAAATAAAATATATCATGAACTAGGATATTATATGTTAGATTTTTTTAACTAATTTACATCTTTTGTTTCACCATTCCTTTGCTTGCAAATTGTAATTCCTTGATGTTGTTGGAAATTAAATGCATGTGAATATTAATTCAGATTTTCACTATTTTAATCTTATGAAGATAACAATTAATTTACAACTGCCATATAGTAAGTAATTTTTGGAAATAAAGAAAAGTGCAAACATGGTTACTCATTTAGTTACTTGATTGCTTTCATCATTTGGAGAAGTTGTTTAGTAAGCAAGAGAGCATATAACTAGGAAATAAAATATCAAATGCAGTTTACTTCCTGTCATAATGTTTAATTTCACTGCAATCTAAGGACTTAATTAACAACTTAATTTGATTATATTATATCAAATCTTTTAGGGCGTTTTGGTGCATGCATATGGATATATATCTTTATTGCAACCAATCTCCTGTTTTATCCGTTGTTGGTGAAGAGCACCTACAAAATAAATTCCATACTGATCGAAGTTATGTCGCGCAAAGATCCTCCGATGCTTGAATCAGTGGAAAGTGGTTGAGCAGGCAATAGAAAATGAGAAGTAGCAGAGTATCAGTCCAGAAGTGTCCTACCAACGCTGCTCGTTTACTTCATTTTTATAAATAATTTGCTAGTAACCATTTGTAACAATTAGACATTTGGATCCCGCTTATTTCGGTATTATATGATCATGGAATGGATGGTTATGACCCTCTAATGAATATGGTATATGACCGTTATACACTTTCTATACTGGCGGTTTTTGATATGCTGACTTTATATCAGTAGTCTAAATGCATCGACTGTATGTCGGTGATTGTAGAAATCTGAATGACCATCGGTCATGACTCTGATATACCGACTGGCCATCGATTATGAAGTCGGTTGAGTTACTATAGTTGAATGATATTTGTTAGAAAAATTGGTTGAGAATTGCCAACTGTTAATCGGCTTACTAATTGATAGTCGGTGATCTGTGCCTACTAGGCCGATTAAAAATTGGATAATGTATTGTAATTGAACCGAAACTCATCCTGCAATATAGCTTTGATAGTCCATCACCCTACTTAAAATAGAAATCAAATCAACTCCATCTCCTATTTATCGAACATATGTTTAACAAATAACTCACTGACTTTTACATCTAAAAAATATGGAATACTGAAATGAGGAGTTGCCACCCTAGACTTCACAAATATAAAGCAAATGGATCATTTTCATTTTCCTTATGAACTGATTTGCCTGCTACGTACATTTTCTTAAAACTAGTTTGCTTTCCTCGTAGGAGCTTAAAACAGAATCAATAAGCTCTATCTCCTATATCTATGCCCTGTTTTACATGTCCCTACCATTCTCTATGGTGCAACCCTATGAACACAAGCCATCTCGCTCCAATAATTTTCAAACATTTTAAAGAGGCTTTGCCAACAAGCTCGTCTTCCCCTTTCCCACAACAGATCCTTAACTAAACTCTGACTTCTTCCCTCATGGTTTGGCACCATCATTTTCTCGTCAAAAAGTAAAACTGATCCATAAAAAACGGGCATTTGTGGACGCAACCAAAGACCCTCCAGAAGGCATGGGAATTGACGCGGTAATAATTAATTAATTAATTAAAGAATGGTGGCCTTTTAGGTCTTCCTTCCATGGCGTACGTTGGAGTTCAAAGGCTTCTAATGCCTGCAAGTTTGACAAAATGCATTCCTTAGAACCGAATCAATCTTTAAAGGCAGCTTTGTCAATGTTTGTGGACCGGCCGGTATGAGTAGTGATACCGTATCTTCAGCTTGCTCCAATGATCACGACTTATTCATGTATCTTTCAAATGTGACCGCACTTAAAGACAACAGATATATATATATATATATATATATATATATATATATCTTCTT
>KE505488.1:309883-321328 GCA_000441515.1 Elaeis oleifera
AATTCACCCCCCTCTTGGGTTGCATAGCTGGGCAACATCACTGCATGGTATATTTGATGCCTTTTAAATTGATCAAACTTCATGGATTGGTTGAGAAATCTGAGAATAGTTCTCATTTAGGAGATAGTCTCCTATTCTCTTAATTCTGATTTGATCAGAGATGATACTATAAAGAAGAAAAAATCATATATGAGATATGATCGGATGACAGTATGACTGTCAAGTATATCTTGATTAACTTAATTATGCGATTAAGTCAATATCATGGATGGTGAGTTAATCCAGGATTTGATCTTACTAACTCTCCTGGATTCATTCTTTAGTATCTCCCAGGAGAAGAAGGTGAAGAATATCTTCACCAAGGGTATCAATTTTCATTACAGCAATGATGAACATTGGAAAGAAATTACAAGAGTTATTTTGCAAGTATGAGTAGAAGCATGATGTAAAAGTTGCATCTGCCAATGGTTTATATATGATACAAGCTAATTTATCATTAAGTACTTCAGCTTTAAATTTTTGAGTATTACATACCTCATATAGGTCTCACTTATGCAAAATATTACTGGGTCTATAAAGCAGAAGAGAGGTGACTACATTCTTTTTGGCACTGGTGGATAGTCCATCCAAGCTAAGACTGAAGGAACCTACTTATATGTGTAACTTTCTAGCAAGATTTAGAAACTAATAGACTGCTATTATATGCTAAATTTATTAAAATATTATTTAATTTTTTATTATTGTAACATGATTTTGAATTAATATATAGAGTAAAAATTACTCTCTTTTTAGTAAACTTTATGGCTATAGATTTATGATAATGGTCTCACGTTTCTGTTACTCAATGATGTTGTTCTTCATATTGATGAGAATAAGAAAAGAATATATGATGGTCATATATCTCTGACATTGCCAACTTGACCATTTTTGTGAGTCAAAAATACATAAGTAATACAAAGAAGAGTTCTTTGATCTGTATGATTTTTGAATCATATAGAACTTATAAATCTTATCTCATGGGTAAAATGACCAAAGTCCCATTTACTAGACATGGAAAAAAGGGCGAGTGAGCTATTAGGCCTTGTACATATGGATGTTCGAAGACTAATAACATCTCAGCCCAGATATAGACACCCCATACGAGATATGGTGTGTTCCTTAATATACTCACAGATCTTGTTATCTCTTTCTGGGGATATGCCCTAGAAATTACTACATATGTTTTGAATTAGATACCGTCAAAATTTGTTACTAGCACTTCATATGTGATATGAAAAAGGATAGAGGCATGTTGCCCAACTTATGTGAAAAGAGTTAATGTACATAAGTTTTATACTAGATCATATTAGTATAAGTTTATAGATTATCCTAAAGAGTAGTATGTGATACTACTTCTACCACTCTACTGGACAAAAGGTGTTTGTCACTAGGTATGCCAACTTTAAAAAAAAAGATAAGAAAGAGATAGTAGGAGGATAATTGAACTTAAGAAGTTTAAGACATATGAACTATCCCACCAATACCTGTGGAGTATCCACATGTTGATCCTCGACCAGATGTACCTATAGATGAGGCACAACCATGACACACACCTTCTCTCGAAGGTCCATCAGAGTGTGTAATATACCACTCAGATATGGATTTGTCATTAAGAATGATAATATGCCACACATTATTGAGGATGATGTTCTTTGATCTATTCTGAAACTGTCATGAGTAGAGACTCTGACAGATCGCTTGAAGCCATCAAATTTGAAATTAACTTATTGTACATCAACCAAGTGTGGACTTTGGTTGAAGCTCCTATGGGTATGACCCAATAGATTACTAATAGAAATGTCAATCAAATTTTTTGCTTACTATTGACGCACACCATCTAGAGAGTTTGTCTCTAGTGGGAGAAAATTTTATTATGGAATAAAGCAGGTATCGAGAAGTTGATATTTCTATTTTCGATGAGATAGTCAAAATATTTGATTTTATTAAAATATAGATAAATTGTATGTGTGTAAGAAGATAAGTGGGAGTCCCACTAACTTCTTTATTTGTATGTGGATGACATACAGCATATTGGGAAGCTTCTTCCGATGTTGCACTTGGTCAATGACATGCTTATCACAAAGTTTTTTTTTAAAACTTGGGTGAAGCATCCGATATACTTGGTATCTATAGAGATGGATCTAAGTGGATGTCAGGTTTGTCCCAATCTAGATACATATATTTTGTTGAAGGGGTTCAACATGAATGGATATAAAAGAGTTTACTTACCCATATATTCAATGTACCAAGCCTGATGTGTTTATGCATTGTGTATAATCTTTGATTTCAGGCAGATCCATGATAGGATCATTGAAAAAAATATGAAAAAGCATTCTCAAAGTATTTGAGAGGTACTAAAGGAGTAGTGAATTAGAAGAGTTCCAAATAGTAAACTATGTTTGACTTAGTTAATTGTTGTTAGTAAAGATTGCTAAGAAAAGTCGCCTGATGAAAGGGTTCATCACTGAGTTGGGTGTGATCTCACCAAAAACTCATGCATATCCTATAGCACTTTCACCTCATTCATAATTTGATCATAAAATGAGTTAATATAAAGAGCTATATAATGGACCAGTTCACTAAGCCTTAACACAGCAGCAGTGTATTCGCCACTTTGATTGCATAGGCATCAGGTATTGGGGCGATTGGCTTTAGTGTAAGTGGGAGATTGAAAGAATAGTGCCCTATAAACCATCGCATGGGTGATGTGATGGGATTTTCTATGTTATCGCTCATTTGCATGATATTTATTATTTTATTTGTCAGGTATTGTGTTTTATCATTTATTGCATCATGTTTTATGATTATGATGAACTCCATAGATTAGGACAATGATTTTAGGATCATGATGAGATCATATCAGTGAGATCTAAAATCTTGATAGTCCCAATCTAAAATATTTTCAATCATTGGATCATCGAGTCAAAGATCGATGATGTCGGTAAGACTGGTACATCCTATGTATGCTCGATAGAGAGAGTGATTGATCTCATAATCACTTGTGTGGTGATACTAATACAAAGATGTAGGTGCTCATTAAAAATAAGTTCACTGAACTGATCCACAGGAAGAATATCTGATGGAGCTTTACAGCATGTCGATAGATGGTTCTCCAGCAGGAGTGGTATAAGTGATCTTTTGATCTGAGATCACTATGGTACCTTGTATATATGGATCCTTACTTTGGTTTATTCTCCAACATACCACTTTGAGATGTGTGTAGGATATTTGGGTTTGATGAAGTGTGCATGGAGGTTGTGAGTGACCAATATGAAATTAGTGACTCCTTGTAGGAGGAGAGAACATCCTATGTGATCTCACAGGATGATGACTCTAAGAGTCTCTGGCCAGAGCAGGGATGAACAGTAAAATAGTTTCTACTGGTTAATCAACTGAGTCATCATCATCAGATCGAGATACATATGGATAGGTATTTGGGCTTGACATATTTTCATGCCCATGATTTGTTTGGGATGTTATGTGATCGAAGATTTAAATTGTACGATAACTCATCATGGAAGGATAATTTTGATATTTTTATCAAATTTTATATCTTTTGGATAGCCACGACATGTTGCTAGACGTCAATCTTGACTTATAGACTTACAAGAATTAAAAGAGTTTAATTCAAAAATTAATTAGAAGGTATTCTGATTAATTAATGCCTTTGGGCTGACCTAATCGGATTATGTCATGAGTCTGAGTCTACTGCTGACTAGATATAGAACCTAATGGGTCACACACAATAGAGATTTGATCTTGATCTAATCTTTTAGATTTATTGTAAATTCTATGGGTTAATTAATTGTTAGCTTATGAATTAACCCAAGTTCTTAATTGGTTAGGTGCAAAGGTGTTTGTGCTAACTCCAAGCTTCATGCCTTGACTTAATAGGATTAGGTTCAATCTTTGGTTTCCTGATTTGGTTAACCAGTCCACTTAAAAGAGTTTTATCTGGAATCAACCTTCTCTATGCCATTTGTCCACGTAATTTAAATGCCATGCCATATTATTTTAGGCATTTAGAAGGAGTCCTTCTTAAATACTTCTCTTAATTCCCTTCTTATCTTTTCATGCATTGCATTATTCCACGCACCATCAGATGGCTCTTGGGAATATGTGGGTGCAAAAAAAAAAGAATCTTTCTATATGAAGGAACTCACATGCCATTTAATTGGACGCCTAGCTTTAATTGGCGTTAAGAGAAGGAAGAGTCCTTCTCATTTACTTCTTTTAAATTTCTTGCCTTTTTTTCACACCATTTAATTATGGTATGCACCATCAGATGGCATCTTGGGATGTGGACATAGAAAGGAGTCCTTCTACCTATGAAATACTTCTTATTCTATGCCTAAGTATTTTCTCCGTGTGAGAATGTTTAATATCAAGTGTTGGCACCCTTTGAGAGTTTGTGGCACCCCTTCTTATCCTATAAATAAGGGGCGCCCCATATGGATAAAATAAAAAGAGAGAAAATTTGGTTAGGCATGGGATTAGAAGAGAAAGAAAGGAAAGTAAGAGAAAAGAAAGTAAAGAAAAGGAAAGAAAGAAAATAAAAAGTGAGGAGCAATTAGAAAGGAGAGTGTCTACCTTTCTTAGAAATAGAAATTTTCAATTGTTCGATTTTTTAGTCTATTTTATGTGATGAGATCTTTTGAGAAAGTTTCTCTGATATGGCTCTGATGGAGGATCGAAGGCATACTGACAGTGGTGCAATCCGTTCTTGAGAAGGACATCGGCAGTGGACTTGCGAAGATGACTGTAGCACTACATCAAATTGAGAAAATCCTGATTTATCCCGTGTGGATTATCATTGGAGGGCTTCTACTTTGGAGCCTTGTGGAGATCACTCTATTATTAGATCCTTATCTTCATGTTTGATATATGACTTCTAATCTCTCATTAGTATGCATGCTAGAATTGTTGATTGTAATCATCAAGGAGTTCCTAGGGTTTGTGTTTCGATAGCCATATTTTAATTGTTAAAATTTATTTTCAATAGTTGAATGCATGTAAAAATTTTTGAAAATTATATTCTGCTGCATCATCGAAACCCAACACACCCCTATCCTTTACAAATACTACCATATTTAATCATCCTTGATTTCGATTGAGCCACCTTTACCTTAATCTGATTGGGATGTTGAGCACTCTGCCTTAGCTAGCCTTATGAGGATATTAAGACTTAGAATTTTATTCTTAAATAATCAATCTAAATTTGATAAAATATAATTTTAAATGTTAGATTCGGAAGAAGATTTCTAGAGTTAGTTGGATTCATTGGTTGATTCCACTTGCAAGGCAATAAATGCTTAATTTTTTAGATGTATCAATAACTTATAAAATTATTATATTGATAAACTTTGAATTGTATCATTCATGATGTATGAATTTGATGGTTGTTGCTCGATTCAGTCGAGGTCAGAGAGAAGGCGATGGAGCCTCGTGCAGGAATGCTGACGCTGGAGTGACTTGCAAAATAAGTCCAAACCAGAGGTTTGCGCTCCGACGAGGATCCTCCGACGCTCAAGTCAGATTCAGAAATAATAGGAATAGCAACGAGTTCTCTGAGAAAAATTGATTGACTTACTTTGGTCCTCGAAGCTTTGATTGCTTATATCGAAGGCTGTCGAATAGCTGGTCAAACAGCTGTATAATCATGCGATTTCGAGATTGCAGGGCCATTGCACATACAATTGTGGGTGAAATAATCCAACCCTTAATCACTTTCGTGAAGTGAGAAGGCCGTTACTAGTAATATATTGAGTGAAGAATTTAAGTATCCTCATTGAATATCCTCGAAGATCGTGTCTGATCTTTTAATCTTCTTGAGTTGGGTGAGTGGTGTCACCTCATGGTACTTGAGGGTCCCACCTATTAATTGCATAGGCTGTCAATCAAGAGTTGAGAATACGGAGAGATTTTAGTCTTCATATGCTCCCATATGGGGTATTTATTATTTTGGCCTTTTCTGCATGGTGTGAATGGTTGCCATGGCATGAAAATGGCTAAGTATAGAATATCTCAGTTTGATATGGAAATGGCCAAGTATACCTCAGCTCAGCATAAATGAAGCTCAAGATAGCTCTTCTCACATAAATGAGGCTCAGGATAGCTCTTCTCAGCATAAATGAGACTCAGGATAACTCAGCTCATATTAGGATAGCTTATCTCAATATAAATATAGCTCATTACAGCAAGCATATGGCTCGGTATGCCTCTTCACAGTAAGCATATGGTTCAGCATGCCTCCAAATCTACGTTTCAGATATAAATCCGAAACATCCATGATACCACCATAACAGTATTTTATTCTCAAATATATTTATTTTAGAATATTATGAATATAAACTACATAATTATTTGGACTCTCAATTTGATTATATTAAGAACCCTATCAGTAGAGGTAATACGTTGGCTCTTTATTCCCTTGAAAGGATTATGCCTCAGAAAGATACATAGCATACCATAAGTAGATATGCAGTCTTGAAAAACTTTGCTGCAAGAGAACAAGAGTTGAAGAGGCATAATGGTGGAAGGCGACATCTTTAGGATTTAAAAGATCTTTTATAGTACAAAACCATGTCTTAGAAGGATTCTAACCGATCATGTCATCTCAAGAAGTGACCTAATTAGAGACGTAACCGATCTTAGTAGGACATGTGGATGACTCTTGAAGGAAAGGAAGATGCATCGAGGGGAGTTGATGCTAATGGAGCACAATCCTTAGAAACCACAGGAATTCCAAAAGGTATGCTCCTTTCAAATACTTGAATGTTGGCATTAATTATTGCCAATGTGGTGTTCAAATATTCCTTTATGTTATTAATTGATGGTCAATGGGTTGTGAGGGGCATTATTACACCACATTCTAACATCCAAGAATTAATATGTATATGGCGGCTTTGAGATTAGATCTGAAAAGGGATTCCAAGTCTCGAGCCTAATGAGACCAAAAACTTGTATATCAATCACTCTCACCCAAAGAGCTAGAATAGCAGACTCAGCAATTTTGAAGAAGGCCAAAGACTGAAGATGAATCTGCATTACAGTCCATACCAAACCTAAAGCCGCCACATAGCTAGAAGAATAGTAACAAAAGACTGAAGGAACAGTTATTAGGCTTCGTTGGTTAGCAAGGTATGGTGAGTGGGGTAGGAATATTCCAGCTAGTTGAAACGATTAGGAGAAGTGAAGACCAGGTGGATATCATCGAGAGTAGACAATTACAATATCACCTACTATCTTGTATAAAATAGAACATCATAAGAAGAAAAAGGCTCTTTTTCTAACCATTAAACTGCCGGTTTGTCTTTATCTTTATTTTATGTTATCATTCCTTTTACCTTTCTACTTCTATACTTTAATTGTCTAGTAGAAATTTAATTTACTTCTAACAGTAGAGTACCTCGTAGCTTCAGCTACACACCATCTTCTCTTTCAAGCAGAGGGTATTATAGTAGTGAAAGTTCTTGAGAATTAAAATATCTAGGCCCATACTACTATCACTATCCCATCCCTTTTATCTCCCCTTCGGCTATCCGGTGCAAATTGCATACCAGACAACCTCCAAGGGAAGTGAACACAAGTTGTAATATTGTATGACTACGTATGATAGGTCGGCATTAGCAGTGAGAGTAATAATCATAGTCCACCATTTAGTCACATGTGATGGGCATAAATATTGCATCCTCAATCCTTTAAAAAAAGTGTGTCATGGTGGCTGAACACTTCGGGGCACATCTTGAAATGCATCCACTATGAGTGGTTTGCGCGTCAGAGTGCACGTAAGTCAGGTGTTCTTTGCTCAAGTAGTGGTGAAAAGTCACACTTAATCATCTTAAACCTGGGTGGGCCCTTAAGGCTGAATGATGCAGGACTTTCTTTGGAAAAGGGAAAAGAAATGCTTGGCTCGTCCCTCTCAGGCTGAATATTGGGCCACCATAGGTTACGATGGACAGTTCACTTTAATCGTTAGGCCCCACCAACCTAGCCCACGAGACACAGCACTAACTTCGTCCTGCCCAACCAACCCGCACAAATAGAAGCCTCGTGCTTTCCACGAGGACCCAACAAGCGGTGATAGGCCTCAGAACGTGTCACCTTTTCTCTCTCTCAATAAGGACCCGAGGTTTATCTTATTATTACAAGTTCAACCTGGACTCCTGCCTTCAGGTATGGGATTGTCCTTGATCCACCCTTTTGCTTTGCAAGGCAAATCCATTTAGCTGATTGAATCAAAGACCAAAGGACTTGACTCAATCTCTAATCTTCTTTTCAAAATTAGCTTAATTATTTTAAAAATCTAAAATCTTTTGGAGTTTTCATTTTTATACTAAAGTTTGATTCGTTGCAATTAAATTATCAAACTTTTAGAATATTGCAATATGCTCGGATCAAACTCTAAAAGATCTGATTGCAGTCCGGGGGCCCATAGCCGTGGGTCTAAACTGCAGGTACATGTCTGATAAATTGGATTAGGATTGGAATCTACCTGAACACCACAGAGAATTTCATCATCATTTGGATCAATGATCGAAAGCTCCACTACATGCTTGTCTAAGATAGATTTCGCACACCAATGTGAAATTCTCACACCACCTTCGGCGATGGAAATCAAGTTGCTGATTGGCTTGCAAATTTCAGAACTTCTATATAAGGTCTGATCGGTTCCCCGGCCCTTTCTAGATGCCTTTTTAGCTCTATTGCCAAGGTTGTCTTCTTCCATCATATCTATTTGGGCATCGGTCAGAACTAGATGGTTTAACAAACATCTTCACTGTTTTCACAATATCAAGCTTTTGTTACGTTGCATGATGGCACAATCCACTGTTCTCCTTGTCTCAATTCTAATGGCAAACTAAAATACAATGACATATTGGATAACTCCGTGGGAAAGTATTTGTTCAAGCCATAAAAGCACTATTAACGGCCGCTGCAAGGTTAGCCATCCACAACACTCACTAAAGTCTTAACCTGTTCTGCTCCAGAATCCTTCCACCATAATACCAGAAACAGAGGAAGAAATAAGAGGCTCAGCATAAAATCCTTGGTTGTAAATTCTGTTTACAGTAGAAGCAGGTCTGGCCCTCAAATTTTTGCACATACGATAGAACTCTATACAACAACAACAACAACAACAACAACATTGTCTGACTATTGTTGCACCAATTCAGGTATGAGCCTCATCAAAAGGAAAGCTCGCGCTGCGAGAACTCTGGCTTTGTTGCCTCCTTCGCCTTCCCTTCCCTTCCTCACTGAATTAGACATGCTTTCATCTCCTATCTTCTCCGGGTTAATGAAATCTGAAACAGCTTCAGTGATCTCTTGAACCAAGTCAACAATAACACCATTAATTCCCATCAGATGCTGCATATATACTGCCTCTGGAACATTACTGCACACAACAAATCGGATTAGTGACACCAAACTAGCAAAACCCAACATTTTCTCAATCAAAGTAACATTAATAAATGCTTACTTTAGTTGACCATAAGTCAAGAGGGCCAGATTGGATTCTTTATTCTAGGAATCAAGGATGGATTTCTAAAGATGGCTTTAACTTCAGACACTATCCCTTGCAGGCCACCTGCCAAGCACAACTTAATGGCCTCATCCAAAGAATTCCTCCTCACATCAGTGTAGATCTCTGATCCACCATTTGTAAGGAAAAACACCTGTTTGAAAATTCATGAAATCAAAATGTCAATTACTGAACTCAAGTGCTTTTAATTCTAATTATAAGTTAGGAGGAACGGAAGCTTTGCTTACAGGGTAAGTGCCCTGCAATTTCCTAATTAATTGTGCTGCATCAGGTTGGAAGCTAGAGAAGATTATTGGTCTCTCCTTTGCATACTTGTAGACCACCTGCCAATAATAACATATTAAGATTAAGAAGAACCATCTTGACAAAAATAAATGTTTAAAAAAAATTAAGAAGAAATAAATTTGATTAGAAGCTCATAGGGATGAAATGTGCATACCTGTAAAATTAGTTGGAGAATGTGAGCGAGCTGTTCTTCTTCGTAGACAAGATTGTCATCAAATTTCAACTCAATGTTGAATCCAAGATGGGAATCAACCCTCTGAAATACTTCTTCCAACGTGCAGAGAGGGTCATCCACTTCCACATTCCAACTGAACACCCTCCCATCCTTGGTCTTTCTGAGTAATGGTTTTCCCACATTACCAGACTCTCTCTGAGGCCCATAAGAGAGGAATTCATCCAAGGTAAGATCAGTCACACGCTTCTCATATATATTGCCCTGGATGATCAGAAGCCATAAAATTAATTAATTAACAGAATAGAATAAGAAACAATACTTAAAAGCGATTAAGAAAAACAAAAAGAAAAGTAAAGAGAGAAAGGATCTTACATCCTCTTCGGTGAGTATAAAGTTGTCGTGGAAGATAATCGGGCAATCATCTTTCGTCACCTACAAAAATCACATTCATGGTTCTCTTCTAAGGTTCTTCGGGAACCCAATATTTTTAAGAAAGAAAAGAGAAGACCCACAAAGATAAAGAAATCAGTGCCTTGATTTGGTGTGATGTAAAAATCGGCGAATAAAAGCAAATAAAAAAAAGAGTACATGGTAAGGAAAATAATAATGTTACGACTATGGGGCCATGCTCAAAAGAGCAATATTCTCTCTCCCTCGCTCTCTCTTTCACACACACAATGAAACCTCCTCAAACGTTACCAGGGCAACAAGTTGATGCATTTTCCCCAAGACTAGGGTGCCCCATTAGTCTATTACAATCTAAATAATCCAACAAGTTATCAACAGCAGCAGAAGAAACAGAAAAAAAAAAATCTAGATGAAAAATTATAGAAGATCTAACTATAGCAGTCTCAACTTGCTGGGAGAATCAAAAAAAAAAAAAACCCCGAATACTCGACCACAAGGCTCGCGTCAAGCATGTCATTCGATCACAACCATCCAACCGAATTTCACTTTTTCAGAAAAGACATCCATGTCTATGATGATAAAAATTGTAGGTTATATGATGAAAATCTAGAGTGCTTTTGGTTACACTTTTTAATTTTAATTTTTAAAATATATTTTTTATTTTTTAATTTTATTATTGAAAAAATAAAAATAAAAATATGTTTGATAATTATGTTGCTATAAAGTAAAAGTAACATTTGAAGATAGCAGGTGAAGAGCTCGATGAGGGAGAAAGTTCGAGAAAAGAAGGAGAAGGATGTGGGGAGGCGAAGAACTTGACGAGAGAGAAGAATTCGGACTTTTTACTTTTTGATTTGACGTTTTAGACGCGGAGAAATAAAAAAATAGAAAATAATTTGAAAGTAAAAATTTTATTTATATATAAAATAATTATTTATTTTTTAATTTAATTTTAATTTTATGATGTTATCAATATTATTTTTGATTTTATTTT
>KE505489.1:18677-37863 GCA_000441515.1 Elaeis oleifera
TCGGCGTATGTGCGGGGGAGGGTTTTTGTCCAAGGAGTACATGAATCGGGACACCCTCAGCCCCCGCTTCATGGCCGAGATGGCCATATCCTCGTTGAGGTCTCGGACTTCGAGCGTAGCCGTGTTGAACCACGCTACGAAGTGTCGGAGCGTCTCATTTTCCCCCTGCTTGAGGGAGAAAAGGCTGTCCGACGTTCGTGACGGCTTCCGGCTTGTGCTGAAGTGGGCCACGAAGGAGTGCTCAAGCTGTCCGAAAGGAATGGATACTCCTGACACGGAGGCCGGAGTACCAAGCCCTGGCAGCTTTGCGAATCGTGGCAGGAAACCGATGCAGAGAAGGGCGTCGGTTGCCCCTTGAATCGTCATGAGAGCTTTATAGCTCTCTAAGTGGTCGACTGGGTCGGTGGAGCCGTCATAGGGCTCCACGTGTGGCATCTTGAACCGACTGGGTATCGGTTCGTCCAGTATGAATCGAGAGAGGGGTTGGACGGTCTGGAAGTCAATGTCGTTAGAGGACTTCTGACCGTCCATCTGAAGCTGGGCGAGTCGGCGGTCGATTTCTTCGAACCTCCGCTCGTAATCTTCGGCTCGTCGGTGCTGGGAGACTCCGGGAGTCGAATCTCCCGACGAGTCCGAAGGAGAGGCAAACGGCGTCCGCGGTCGGTCGGTATATCCCAACAACTCGAGTCTGCTATTTACCTCCCACGGTCACACATCGGCCCCGATGAGAAAAGGGATGATCCATCGAGATAGATGAAGGAGGACTGAGGAGGGACGTGATTGAGGAGGGATGCGACTTTCAAAATGTCCCATCAATTTTTTGATTTTTGGATTGCATCTAAAATTTGAATTATATACCGCATCAATTATGCAAACGATAAGTTAAAACTGATTGCTGATAAATAGGTCAATGTCGTCTATTTTAAAATAAATGTATAAAAAAATTAATAATAAAATAATTTAAAAAAAAAAGACTTTGATGGGTAGCAATTTTTTTAGATATATCTTTGAATTTTTCAAAAAGTAAATACGGGTGCATTGCCTATTTGGAGATCACATTCACTTGGGTGGTAAACTTGACTTTTAGCTGTCACGGGCCCTTATTATTTAATTTGCTACAATTAAGTTGGCGTGATGTAATATCAGATGATTTATATGATAACACTACTGCATTTATTGGTAACAAATCTGTGAAACTTTTAGTGCTGTGAACTGAGTATAACATCTGAATGCCCTAAGTGATCTTGGTCACCATGCTTCATAATTAGTTCCTTAACGTAATTAATTCAAATCCTGTAGTAATTCTCCTGAATATTATCTAATTAAATTATCATAAAGCATTACATGACAGCGTAGTCTCTCTTCTAACAAAATAATGACACCTTTCATATACTATGCTATCATCTTTCAATTGGATATCGGTGCAGATGTCTTTGGGGTCTTAAAACTTTCAATTTTAACGCTAATTACAAAGTAAGATGTTTATGAGAAGAAAACTTTTAACAAAATTAGATTTATATAGGAATCTATTTATTGTCCAGAAAGATAGTAACTCAAGAAGAGAGGGAGACGTGAATGGGGTTCTTTAAAAATTTTAATCAAATTAACAATCTAAGCAAATATGTATTTCAAATTAAACTTATTTGAGTATTTGTGAAGAGTAAATAATGTGTAGCAGCGGAATAATTAAAATTATGTAAGAATTGAAATGATACAAGATATACAAAGCAAGAGAGCAAAAGGCACAAAACAAACATAATAATTTATAGTAATTCAATGCAACTCCGTATGTGCATCTACTCTCCAAGAGCCTTCTGAATATTTCACTATAATCCTCTTGATTACAGTGTATTTTTTTTATCCGGACTCACAAGCAAATTCAATTGATTTTTTGGGATCACCAACCAAAATCTTACATCGATTATTTTTCAGATTCACAATCAATCTAGTTGGTTTTACGGAATCACCAATCAAAATATACAAAGTCCAATTTCGATCTTGGATAGACCTTTATCCCAAGTTTCTTTCTCTAAAAAAATTTGTAAAGAAAATAAAATATAATAAGCAAAAATTTTAACACAAAAAAAAAGAAAATAAACTCTTTTAGGTACAGAGAAAGTCGATGAAGAGTTGCTCTTTTAATGCTTGACTTCTCCTCTTTGATGCTTGAGAAGATATAGAAAATGTTAGAGAAGATCATTTTTTAAAACTCTTAAATTTATGTACTAATTTCTCTCATTTTTTTCTTTCAATGATATTCAATGTTTCTCACTCAAATTAAAATTTTTCTTTCAATCCATTTATTTCCTTCCAAATTGATTCTCTAGCTTTTAATAGGTTTGAAAAATTTTAAAACGAGTTTTGACTGTTGGAGAGCTTGGAGTAGCAGTTAAACCCAAAATTAGTCATTAGAAAAGTATAAAAACTAACCGTTATTGCTATCTCTGTAAATGGAGTCGGCTTTATTTGCAGGCAAGTCGGCTCAGTTTGCAGGCGAATCGGCTTGGATTGAAATCGAGCTGGCTCGAGTCGAGATCTTGAAAATACAGTCTTCTGTCTTCTCCGAGAGAGTCGGCTCGAATTGAAGCGAGTCGACTCGGATCTATGCCAGTGTTCTTTCAACATGCCAGAGTCAACTCGAAATCTCTCGGAGTTGGCTTTAAACCTTTCAACAATATTTTTTCTTCATATTTTGACCTCTTAAATTTGAATTTTTTGATCGTAATACTTCGAAATGATATTTGTTTCTTCCAATTTCATTTATCTTTATAATGAGCTATCCAAACTTATGAGAACTTATTCTTTTAAGTGCTTTGGCTTAGCATCTTTTGAGAATTTGTCCTTAAGATAAATTCTTCATTTTGGATACTTGAAAAATCCTACATCCAACCTTAAAATACATAATTAGAATCATAATTACTCAAAATTTGATAATCATCCAAATTAATCATAGAGTCAACAATCTTTTCTTTTTGATAATGACAAAACTTTGAGTCTATGCGTAAATAATAATTATAATATAATGTGTTTCAATTAAATTATCTATATGAATCATGAAATGATAGGATAGATATATATGAATACACACTTCATGAATGCTTTATTGGAAGTATACATATCATGTCAAGATATTCGTTTCACAAGTTTCAATGAAGCACAGAAGTATATCAAAAAATTTAAGAGCATTTCAAGTATTTTAAGTATATACTTATCATGACTCTCTCCCTTTTTGGTAGCATCAAAAGGGAAGGATCAAGTTAAATTTTAAAATTTAACTTTAAAATTTTTTGAATTAAAATCAATCATCAAAATCATCCAAAGAATTTAATTTTTAGAATTTTATTTAAGTTCTCCCCCTTTCAAATTCAACTTGAGTTTAACTTTTAAATTCAGATTAAGACTTCTTCCTTTCAAAATATAGATACAAAATACTTCTCAATTTTACTTAAAAGTACTTGGACTTTAAAGATTTAATAGAGATAAAATTTTTGAACCATATAGTCTTGAAAATACTTCTCTCCTTTTTGATATTAAAGTTGATCATACAAAATATATCATAAGAATTTATTTCAATAATGTAATAGCAAGAATATAGCTGTTGCTGCTGGTTCTAGTTGAGATCGGAAGGTGAGCGACTGGTTTTGTGCAGGGGTACTGGAGTGATCTGTAAAATAAAGTTTGGATCGGAGGTTTTTGCTCCGACGAGGACTCTCTAACGCTCAAGTCAGGAATCAGAAAACAACAGAAAACCGCAAATGATTCTTGAGATGGATTACTTATCTGAGTACTTGGGGTTTTAGTTATTTATAGAGTGCATGGTCGAACAATCATGAAAATGTGCAACTTCGAGGTTTTCGAACTGTTGGACGTGCCATTATGGATGAGATTTTCTAGCCCTTATCTGCTCCCGTGAGATCTGATCAAGCTTATCCACTTAGGGCGAATAGCTTATACGTGTCAGAAAACTAGCTGATCGAGGAAACGGAGGAAGCTCACATGCCAGATGGACCGCACATCAGACTAGATATAAATAGTTCAGCTCCATATACTTCAACTCGATGTTTGGGTCAGCAACTATGAAGATAGCTCACTGATCTGAGGTATCCAACTGATCCGAGATATCCATAATACCACCGTAATACTACCCTCCTACTCTTGAGTCTGAGAATTAGGCGGAAAGAGTATATCTAAAGTCATACTTTGGATCTGGGGATGTGCACTCTCATGCTTTCATGTGCCCCTAGCATTTAAGGTTGATGACATTAGCCTGATGGGTAGGACTGTTGCGAACGATCACGATCGATGGGACCACTCAGCTGGTGGTCTTCTCAATTTTTTTAAACGATAACTTTTTGTCTTCTCTATTCTTTTTAAATCTACTTTTCAAGTGCATTAAGGCGAGTGCAACCCCTTCGCTCTAGATTCTCATTGCAACTTTTAGAGACAGGATGAATCTGAAACTCCTGAGGAAGCTTGAACTAGCATCGGCCCGAAGAAGGCAGGCCAAAATTTCGTCTGTTGGTCCTTCAGCCCCAGCAGGGACGATGACAAGGTTCCGGCCACCGAATCAGCTACCACGGTCACAGAAAATGAGAATCCCCCTTTAATTGCTAAGTCCATAGTTTCATTATGGGAGGCCGCGATAAAAGCTCCACTAGAGGAGATTCCGATAAAGAGACCCCAGTGGAGGAGACACAGGCAATAGATGTGGTCGGTCATCTAGAAGAAATTTTGACAATGGCGACGGAGGTTGGGGATCCTTTGGAGCAGGCGATTCCTATCCAATGCCTTCCTCCAGCCATTTCTTAAGCGAGCCCTTCACAACCAGCACCTTTTGCTCCATCTGCAATGGAGAATCTCAAGACCATGGTGGAGTTTCTGAAAAATTTTCTTTCGCCTAATGAGAAATAATACTTGGATGGACAAAAAGCTCAAAGCCAGATGATTGGTGCCCTAAGATCTCTTGCTCAGGTAAGAATTTTTAGATTTCTTCTTTTGATCTCCTGCAACTTACGGCGTTTAATCTCATATGGCTTTGTGTAAATTTTGTACAGCTAGGGCATTATTTGGCCAGCTTCGTCGGCTCTACTTCTGAGACTTCGGCGTTGGAGCTTACAGTAGTGAAAAAAATATAGATTGACTGGAGTGCCTTTTAGAGCAAAAAAAATTGGCTAACATCGAGCTAGCCAAAGAAGTCAACCTTTCTGAAGAGACCCTTCGAGAAGCCCGAGAGACAATTGATCGTCAAGATGATGAGACAAGGAGGGCTAAAAAGAAGATCAAAGACCGCGAGAGGTAGAGGTCTAGGGCTGAAAGAGACTGCCGTCAAGCCCGCAATGATATAGAGCATCTGAGGAGGACACTCGAAGAAAAAGAGTTGAGATTTTATCCCCTTCGAGGTTCATCCTCAATGGAGCCCCGGTAGCAGCTCAGCTAAGAGGGCCAGAACTCAGACAGATCAAGCCACAGAGAGAAGACACCTCAGAGGGGTGAAGGTTCTACTTTCAAAGGGATTCAGATGACTCAGGAGTGGTCTGTACCTCGAACTGAACCTCAGGAGGCTCTGTCAAAAGTAGAGCATCTGAAGGAGAAGCTGAAAGAAGAAAGAGAAGACAAGGTTCTCCTCTATCACCAACTCTCAGATTAGGAGCTTCTAACCACGAATGCTCTCAAAAGGATAGATTGGTTGGTGAGAAGAGGAGCCGAAATTATAAGCTAGGCCTGCAAGACAGTATTCTTACAGACTTCGAGAGGTGCAAGATAATGGCCCGGACGCACCTTCCTACTGATAGTGCCGAGCTTTTAAAAATCAACTTTCTGGATGAAAGCTTGAAGACCGTGATTGAAGATAGTATAGGGAGATTTGCAAAAGTATCCCAGTGTCTTACTGAGATGAATAAAATAGATACAGTTATCCAGACAGAAGGGACTGTTGGCACTAAGGAAGGCTGCTTCGAAGCAAGTCACCTCGATAGTGCTCCAAGGCAATGATGTATCTTCTTCTTTTTGTAATCCGAACTTTGTAATCAAATTTTCATGCAAATGAATAAATTATTTTTATCGTTGGTGTTCACTGTGTTTGAATGGGTGAACATGAATCATATTCCAAGCTGCATTGGCTGAAATCCAATCTATGCTAGCTAAGCATTTAACTATGATTCGAATCATAAGGCATGAACTGAGCCATAATCTGAGCTATAATCCGAGCTATATAAATTATCTCTGAAGTATTCATTACCTGTTGTGTACATTTTTGAAAGGATCAAAATTCGAATCACCTCCATGTGGCAAGTACCATCGCACATCCCTGCACGTCTTTTCGAAAATGATACAGGGCATGATTCGCCTGCTGCTAGTATTAACTGCCATATTGATGGTAGGAGCTATGCCCAATCGGTGGTTGCCATGTGTCAAGCATCCATTCAAATCTCATCAGCTCACACCTTCTGTAATCAATGCTTTGAGAAGAAGTATCGCTAGAAGATTTTTTGAACTTGGGTCTATTTAAACCCCAGACGAGGCTGGATGCAGGCTTCTAGAGTTTTCAATCATCCTTGTCTTCTTTTGCCGCAGGTTCTCCTTCTTCTCCGTCCTTCATTTCTAGAGTTTCTTCCTGTGAGGGGAATGGGTTCTAGAGACTCCAATTTTGCCTTGCTGACATTTCAGTCCGGACTAATGGAGATGGATGTAGTACTGCTCCATGAGCAGTTTCAAATCCCTCTGGAGTTCCAACTAAAAATCTCGAGGCTGAATGATCGAGTTTGCCAACCTTCTCCAGGTCGGATGAGCCTCTATGAGGAATACTTTTGGACTGGACTGAGGCTTTCTCTTCATCCTTTCTTTATAGCTCTTTTTCAATTTCTTGAGATGTTGCCATGTTCGGTAGTTCTGAATTCATGGCGACATATCATGGTTTTACCGCAGCGTGCGTACTGACTGGGATTGATCCTAGTATCGTACTTTTTCATTCCATCTTTATCTTTAAGAGACATCTCGGATCATGGGATGGTGGTATGTGACACCCTGAAAGAAGAAAATATTTGTCTGTTGATCCAGGACGCTCCTTTCGTTGTCCATGACTGGAAAGAGCACTTTCTATTCGTCACTCGGATGTCAGGCGAGGGTTGGAGGTTCGTCGACTGGGGTAAACCCTGAGAAGTTGTGCTGAGGGAGCCCTCATTAGATCAGCATCCAAGGCAGAAGCTGGAAACCTTGCGTAGCTTTAAGATTTCGATGCTGAAGGAGCTTCTATCAGAGCAGACATTATTTTATGTCGGCATTAGCCACGCCAGTCCCCAAGGTGTGCATGGGTCACCTGCCTCAGAGCCATATGTTCTTTAATTTATACTTTAATTTTATGCTGACCACTTGATTGCTTTGGTTGCAGAAATAGATCCGAATTCGCTGAAGAAGTTGGAGCAGAAGGCCCATCAAAAAGGACAGCAGAGCTTGTAGGTGGCCGAAGCAACCGCATCAGGATTAGAAGTTCCCCCGCACCCACCAATTTCTGGGTCAGAAGGACTCAGAATCTCTCCGCACCGCCGACTTCAGAGTTATAAGGGTTCAATCTGGCTTGCCTTCTTCGGCTTTTGTTGGGGATCGAAGAAGCTAGATAGGTGGAGCCACCGAAGAAACCATTTGAGCCTGCCGGCCCCCAAGTTGTTGACTTTTCTCAGAAGATGAATCAGCCGAGGCAGCTGGGACTTCTGGGACAGCATTGGCTAGTTTGAAGTTCTAGCTTCGGCCTTGAGAGATTACAAGCTGGCACATGAATTATTTACAGGGATGCTCTTTCTGGCTGATGCAAATGAGCTGCTAGCCAAATCATGTGGGGCGGTAAGGAAAGGATCTATGGAGTACTTCATTTGGGTAAGCTGAAGCTCCTACAGTGTTTTACTTATTCTAAACATACACTTATTACATTACTAATAAGAGGTTTTTCAACAGCTCGTCCATTATTTGAATGGGTACATGGAGCATTCCCACGACCTTTCAGTGGAGGCGAGAAAGCACAAGGCCGATGCTAAAACACTCAAGGTGATAAAGGACAAGACTGAAAAGGAGGCTGGAGAAGCCTCCATTAGGGCTGACGCTGTTGTAAAGAGAGCTAAAGACACTGAAGCAGCCCTGAGAGGGGCTATAGAGGAAATCCTCGACTGTTAGGCATCCGAGAAGCACAAGCAGCGAGAATAAAGGAGCTTGAGGCCCTGCTAGAGAAGAACAAAGCTACGATTGAGGCAGCAGAGAAGAAAATAATAGAGATGGAAATTGATGTCGAGGCACAGATCAGGGCCACTGCCTCAAACACCATCGAGGATTTTCGAGCATCAGAGGAATATCACAACGAAAAGTCAAATTTGCCACTAATGCTTACGTCGGTGGGAAGCAGCTGGTCCGAGATAGAGTTACTGCCTAGTATCCAGAATTATATTTGAATTTTTGGATAAAGTCTGGGAGCCCACTATAGCCGATGCATCCACAACGAATGCTCCTGCATGAGATGTTGCCCCTTAGGCTTTTTTTTATTCTTTTTTTTTTGTACTTGAACCTTTCGAGGTCATTGTAAAAAATTTTGAAAAAATGAATGAAATTTGTACTTCTTTATACTATCTATATTTTTTTATTTTTGATGAGTTATGCTTGCATATTTTTATTGAGCACGAAAGGACTAGTTTCGATCCAAAGGACTAGAATTATCCCAATCAAAAGGATATCTAATTCAATTTCGACCTTAGAAATTTAGATGAATCCATTCTGACTTAGGGAACTCTGAGCTTCACTATGAACTTAGTTCTGATCTTAGGAGATTAAGTAGAACTATTCCAAATAAAGGAATTTCAATGAAAATGGTTCTGATTGAAGGAACTTTAGTATGGACAGTTTCGATCAAAGAAACTTTGGTTTCGAATAAAGAAACCTCAGTAAGGTCAGTTTTGATAAAAGAAAC
Organism: Elaeis oleifera; assembly: GCA_000441515.1. Taxonomy (NCBI): domain Eukaryota; kingdom Viridiplantae; phylum Streptophyta; class Magnoliopsida; order Arecales; family Arecaceae; genus Elaeis; species Elaeis oleifera. The sequence goes on from KE505489.1 coordinate 27,625, forward strand.
TTTGATTCTGAATAAAAGAATCTCAGTAAGGTTAGTTTCGATCAAAGAAACTTCAGCAAGAACAGTTTCAATCAAAAAAACTTTGATTCTGAATAAAAAATTTCAGCAAGGATGGTTTCGATCAAAAGAACCCTTGTAGGTCAGTTTTGATCAAAGAAATTTTAGTTTCGAATAAAAAATCTCAGTAAGGTCAGTTTCGATCAAAGAAACTTAGCAAAAATAGTTTCGATCAAAAAAATTTTGGTAAAGTTAGTTTCGATTAAAGAAACTTCAGCAAAGATGGTTCCAATCAAAGAAACTTCTATAAGATCAGTTTCGATCAAAAAAACTTTAATAAGAATATTTCGATCAAATGAACTTTAGTAGAGTTTGTCGGTTAGGAGCTTTAGCCTTTCATTCCACTTTTATGTTCAAACATAAGTTGATAAATCTAAAAATTCATATATATTATAACATGATATTACGGTATCACTGATAGTACATACATAGATTAGCTGAATTTCATGGCTTGGGGAGTAGGGTCCCATCAAGTTACTTCAGTCAATAGGTCCCAGAGCGTACCACCTCATCCACCTGATAGGGATCTTCTCAGTTGGATGATAGCATCTCTTGCTTAGTGGACTGTGAAACTTTAACTCACCGTAATACTAGATCGCTAACTCAAAATTTTTTGATCTTGATCCAGGTATTATAATACTTAGCCACCCTCTGGTGGTAGGCAGCCATTCTCACGGTGGCACGCTCCCTGCTTTCTTCGATCAAGTGGAGGTTGGTTCAAAGCCACACTAAATTGGTGTCTTCATTGTACTCCTCGATTTTGAGAGAAGAGAGCCCAACCTCCATGGGATTGACTACTTCAGTCCCAAATGTAAGGTTGAAAAGAGTCTCGCCAGTTAGGATCTTTTGGATAATCCAGTAAGCCCATAATATAGGAGTTGATATAGTGCTCCCAAGCCTTCAAAGGTTACAGAAGGAGTCAGGGTGTTGGCTCCAGGAGACTAGGATAGGTGTGGTCCTCAGACTAGGACAAGAGTGGTCCTAGGGTGGAGGCAGTGAGTAGCTCTCCACGGGCTCGAGATTTAGACGATGAGGACTTCGAGAGATTTGATTGGAGCTTCGGATATCTGGAGACACAAGATGGAGCAAGAAACCAGAGCCATGACTGAAACTACGGAGGAAAGAGCAGATTCAGGGTGTTAGTCAGCTCAGATTGAAACTAGATCGACTAAGTCACAGGTGGGTCGATCTAGTCCCAATTTCAGTCGACTATGTCTCAGAAAAATAGGAGATAGAGATTTTAAAAATCTATGGTATGGTACACAGGTTAGTCGACTCAGTGCTAGTCTGAGTCGATTAAGTCCCAGATTAGTCGACTCAGTTGAGACTAAGCCGACTCAGTATCGCAAGCTGAGCTGCATGAGTTTTTTATTGGATTTGGGATCGAATTTTGATCCTAAGATCTTAAGATCTGATTTGATAGGTCTTAAGGCTTGATTTGATATGTCTTAAGGGGCTAACTTAGGATTTAGACCGAGATTAAGTTCAAGGGATGAGAGCATGTGAGACATGGATGTTCTGAGCTTGGTGAGTGATTTCATGTATGGGTTCAGTCAGAAAATTTTTGGTCGGGCCTATTGGCTATGTATACATATATATAGGTTGTATTAAAATTTTAAGAAATAAAAAAATATAGATCTTTCTCCCTCAATCTCTCTTCTCTCTTTCTCTAGTGTTATTGCCTTAGGTTCCTTGAAGAAATCTTAGAGAAAAGGGGGTGCCTCCCTCAAGCCCTAGGAGGGAGGTGCCCCATCACAGATCCAAATAGTGGATTGGTGTTTGCTGCCTTCAGAGAGTTTGGATCTATCGTAGATCTCCTCAGATACATTAGGAAGATCCAGGGGTTCCTGACAAGTGCAGTCAGAATTTTTTAATAATTGATATTAAAACTTGGTGGAGCGTGGAAGTGAAGAAGTCATACAAGGTAAAAGCTGAAATCTACACACCTATTTCACGGTATGTCTCGAATCTACCTTTGTTATTGCTATGGTTTGGCCAATCGAGAGTAGTGAGTTGAAGGTGAAGACTGAGAGGATTGATGGAAAAGAATTTTCTAGGGTGGAAGGTTTGAGTGCATGATTTGCTGGTCCAACATTGTTTGGAGGAGGTCTTGATGGAAAGATTGGGGTGTATGGCAGTTAGATGATAGGGATCTCTAGAAAGAAGGTAAGTGTGGGCGCTGTTCGGTGGATGAGGAGAGTTCACCCAAGGGATAATGATCTAGAGAAAGCTTAAGAAGCGACTGTAGCCTTCGAGTGTAGAAAGGCGGAGAAGTAGTCAAGGATGCATTCAGTGGTTTGACCAGAGCAAGAATTTGTGAAGCCTTTGGGAGATGGAGATGGTTGATCTACGGAGTGTCACTACTGATTCAGAGGATGGTGAGTTCCTCTAGGGGTTTCATAGGTGTCCGTGGTGTGCTGAAGGTTTGAAACGACAGCAGTGATGGTGGAGGTCCAGCAGGATAGGGCAGGATGGCTGACCTTGGATCAGGTTTTATCTTCTGTAGGGGCACCAGGAGAGGTCACGATTCAGGTGGAGCACTGATCAAAGGTGCCTCCATGGATGGCAGATATTTTGACATAGGTTCAGAGCCAAGAGGTGTAGGGATAGTTAGATTCCAGCACCAACGGTGGGACATATTCCATGGATCTATATGGGGTTGCGGGCAACGTGGATCGAGGTTCTGGGGAGACTATGTCAGATGGATTGTTGTAGCAAGAGAGGATCCAGATACCTACGAGGAGACAGTGATGAGCCTTAAATGCAATAGGTGAGCCTCGGGTGAGGTTTGAGCTACAGTTCCTCCAGATAAGTTAAGCGATGGTTAGTGCAAGGGCAGAAGAGGATAATGGTTAGGTGGAATTCCCAAGAGTTCAATCACTGAAGGAGAAGAGTTGGATGAGCTCTTGGGTTTCGGAGGAGCTCGCAGTATGTGGTGTGTCCAAGATGGCTTCGGAGGGATCGGTGGAGTGTGGAGGGTCTGAAGGGACACGACGGTGATCGAAGTGTAGTGGTAGGCCAGCAGTATAGTATTGGATGGTTGACCTCAGGTGACTAGGTTACAAAGTCATCTTCTACGGCATTAGATGGACTTCGAATTTAGGTGGAGTACCTGGCAAAGGTGGCTTTACAAGTAGAGAGAGATTTGGCATGAGTTTAAAGTGGTGTTGTTCTGAGGAGACGGTGTCTGGATATACAGCAAGTGCCGATATAGGAATGCTGCAGTTTCTTAGAAAGTCCAGGATAGGTGATGCGGTTGTTAGTAGAAGGGAGTCTACAATTTTTAGGGTGCTGTCGAGGAGTAAGTTAGGATCTTTAGCTATGGAGGTAGTTATCCCAAAAGATCTCTAAGGGCACGCAGAAGCTAAAGAGGGTTGGTGGTGGTAAGAATGTATGCAAAAAGGACTGTCAGAGTATGCAGCGATAGCGGGAGCATGCAGGAGAACATTGCTAGATTTGTCAAGGCTTGGGGGCACCAAAGTGGAGATTGTAAGAGTTGGTGTGGTGCTTCCAACCTTAAAAGGCCATAGGAGGAGTCAGGATATTGGCTCGAAGAGACTAGAACAGGTGTGGTCCTAGAGCCAGAACAGGAGTGGTCTTAGGATGGAGGCAGTGTGTAGCTCTTCACGGACTCGAGGTTCAGGCGATAAAGATTTTGAGGGACTTGATTGGGGCTTCAGATATCTGAAAATACAAGATAGAGGAAGGAACCAGAGCTAGGGCTGAAGCTATGGAGAAAAGAGCAGATTCAGGATGTTAGTCGGCTCAGATTGAGACTGGATGAACTAAGTTGCAGGTGGATCAACCCAGTCTCAATCTGGATCGACTATATCTCAGAAAAATAGAAGACAGAGATTTCAAAAATATATGGCACAGTATACAGGTTAGTCGACTCAGTGCTAGTCTGAGTCTACTAAGTCCAAGATTAGTCGACTCAGTCTGAGATTGAGCCGACTCAGTGTTACGGATAGAGCTGCATGGGTTTTCTATTTGGGTTTGGGATTAAATTTTATCCTAGGGTCTTAAGCTCAGTTTGATAGATTTTAAGGGGGCTAACTCAGGATTTGGACTGGAATTAAGTTCAAGAGATGAGAGCATGTGAGATATGAATGAACAAATATGGGCTCGATGAGTGCTTTCATGTATGGGTTCAGCTAGGAGAGTTTTTGGTTGGGCCTATTAGCTATGTATATATATACATAGGTTATATTAGGATTTCAAGAAAATGAAAGGATTATAGATCTCTCCCTCAATCTCTCTTCTCTCTTTCTCTAGTGTTGCCGCCCCAAGTTCCTTGAAGAAACCCAAGAAAGGGGGGCACCTCTCTCAAGCCCTAGGAGGGAGGCACCCCATCATAGATCTAGGTAGTGGATCGATGTTCGCTGCCTTTAGAGAGTTTGAATTTATCACAGATCTCTTCAGATATATGCAAAAGATCCGGGGGTTCCTGATAGGTGCAGTCAGGATTTTCTAATGTATAATACATGATAAAGCTCATCTATCCATGACCCCCTGTCCGATCTAACCTAGCCTTTAAGCCTTATAGGAGAGTTCTATTGGTCATCTCCACCTCTCTATTTGCCTGTGGGTGGCCTATCGATGTGAAGCAATGCTCTATTCTATAATCTTCATAGAATTCACAAAGTCGAGCACCACTGAATTGTCTGTCGTTGTCTGTGATCAGCACTTTGGAAAGATCATACCGGTAGATAATGAATTTTCAAATAAAATCTTTCACTCTTGTCTCGATTATACAGATCAAAGACTCAGTTTTCATCCACTTTATGAAGTAATCAATAGCCACTAGAAGAAACTTGCGCTAACCTGACACCCGAGGAAAGGATCAAGAATGTCAATTCCCCATTGAGCAAATAGCCAAGGAGTGCTGATGGAAGTTATAAATGCTGTCGGATGATGTTGAATGTTGGAATTTCTCTAGCATCGATCGTACTTCCTGATGAAGTTGTCTGCATCTTGTAGCATAATGGGCTAGTAGTAGCCCTACCAAAGAATCTTGTATGATAGGGATCTACTTTCCAAGTGACTTCCATAAATCCCTTTGTGAACATCACATAGCGCATAATCAGTCTTAGATAAACGTAAGCACTTTAGAAGAGGTAAAGAGAATGATCACCTGTATAGCTTGTCATCATACAGAATATTGTGAGCAACCTACTTCTTTATCTTTCAAACCTCCTTGCGATCAAGTGGTCATTCATCCGACCTCATATACTTGAGCAAGGGACAAATCCAGCTGGGTTTCTTATCAACGAAGAGCCCTAAGGCTTTTAATATCTCAAAGTAGGTCTTCTTTTCCAAGTTAGTGGGTAATGAGGCCGCTAGTTTTGACAGTGCGTCTGTCCTGATGTTTTCACTCTGGGGACCTGTTGAATATCAAGAAAAAAAGAATGAGGTTAAATCCTTAAGCTTTTGAAGGTACCTCTTCATGTTTTTCTCTCGAGCCTCGTATCCATCTTTGATTTGTCCAACTACCAATTGGGAGTCGCTGAAAACCTTCAAGTGTCGAGCCCCTACCTCTCTTGCAACTTTTATGTCAGTAATTAGAGCTTCATATTCTGTTTCATTGTTGATAGTTGAGAAATCAAAATGCAGAGCGTACCATGCCACATCACCTTCAAGACTGGCTAAAATAAGCCCGACCCCTGACCCTACTGAATTCAATGAGCCATCAATGTGCAGGGTCCATAGCTCCTTAGGGTCAAGTCCTGCATTTACTTCTTCATTTCTTGAGCTCTCTCCACTTTTTGAGCTCTATCCATCCAAAATGGTGCATTCAAGGATGAAGTCTGCCAACACTTGGGCTTTGATGGGAGGCTCCGGGTGGTACTGCACATCCAACTCCGAGAGTTCTAGAGCCCACTTCATAATCCATTTTGAGGTATCCGGATGGTGGAGAACAGTTTTGATCGGCTAATCAGTAAGCAACACAATGGTGTGAGCTTAAAAATAAGGCCGAAGTTTTTTGTTGTGATGACCAGTGTAAATATCAACTTCTCTAGCTTGGAATATCTAGTCTCTGCATCATGAAGGACTTTACTCGTGTAGTATATGGACATCTGAATCCATCCTTCTTCTCGAACAAGGACTGAGCTAATCGTCATTGGAGAAACGGTGAGATATAGTTGCAGCTCCTCGTCAGGTTGAGGCTTCGTAAGTAATGGTGCAGAGTTTCAACTCCTCAAACGCCTTCTAGCACTCCATAGTCTATTGGAAGTCTTTGGCTGCTTAAGGGTCTGAAAGAAAGAAAGACACCTCTCGACCAATCTAGAGATGAAGCAGTTGAGCGAAGTGATCTTGCCGGTCAGACGCTGCACCACTTTAATAGTTTTAGTGGTGTCATCTCAAGGACTATCTTGATCTTTTCGAGATTTGCCTCGATTCCTCTTCGTGAGATCATAAATCTAAAAAATTTATCAGAGGTAACTCTGAAGGCACACTTTGCTGGATTCAGCCTCATCTAAAATCGACGGAGGGTGTCAGAAGTTTCTTGGAGGTCAGCAATATGATCTAGAGTAGCCTGGCTCTTGACCAGCATGTCATCTACATATACCTCCATACTACGGCTAATTTGATTTTTGAAGATTTTATTCACCAACTATTGGTAGGTAGCCCTATATATTTTAAACCAAAGGATATCATCCTGTAACAAAAAATCCACGATCAATAATAAAGACTATTTTTTTCATCTTCAAGCATCATTCGGATCTGATTATAACCAAAGAAGACATCCATGAATGTGAGGAGCTCATACCCTAAAGTTGCATCCACCAACTGGTCGATTCGAGACAATGGGTAGTTGCCCTTAGGATAGGTTTTATTTAAGTTGGTGAAGTTGATGCACATGCACCACTTTTCGTTTGCCTTCTTGACCAAGATGATGTTCGCCAACCAATCTAGATACATTGCTTCTCTAATAAAGCCAGCCTTGACTAGCTTGTCCACCTCCTTGGCTATAGCCTTCTGGCGCTCCAAGATGAAACCTCGTTCTTTTGCTTCATTAGACGATAGGTCGGATCCACTTTCAGGTAGTAAGATATCACTTTCAGGGCTATGCCAGGCATGTCCATGGCCGACCAAGCAAAAAGATCTATATTTTCCAACAAAAGAACAGTTAGTCGATCTTTTGTTACCTCGTCTAGATGTGAGCCAATCTTCACCGTCTGGTGCAGATTCTCTTTGCTCAGTGGGACCTCCAAGAGGTCCTCAGATGATTGGATGCACTCCTTAGCCAGATCATCCCGGGCATCCAACCCTATTGGTAAATCAGGTTGGGCTTCTGCTCCAAGCTTGGCAGCAAATATTATTGAGCCATAGTGTAATTACCTCAGATTTTTCCTACTCCATTCTTTGTTGAAAATTTCACCATCAAATGATAGTTCGACACTATAACTTTAAAGTCCACAAACTCGAACATCCAAGGATTGCATTGTAAGCTGAAGGAAGTTTAACCATTAGAAAATCGATTTGGATCGTCATTCGCTGAGACAGGGTGCCTACTAGGATAGGCAGCTTGATCATCCTCTTCAGAATCACTGAGCTTTCAGAGAAATCCTGAATTGAGGTATCAAATCTACTCAATTGATCTAGAGTAAATCTCATTTGGGAGAAGATAGAAAATACAAAATATTGATCGAGCTTTCATTATCAATAAATACATGATGTACATTATAGTCAGCAATGTTTACAGTTACAACTATTGCATCATTATATTGTGTGGGGCTTGCACACCCTCTGCATCCTTTTCGATGAAGATAATGGCATCCTCGAGCCCATCCTCGAGCCTTGGCCTCTTCGCCTTTGGAAGCTCCGCTGACCTAGACGACCCCCCAGTTATTATATGGATTTCTCTCCTCAGGGGTCGATCTTCTAGTACCGCCTGCCCCCTACCTCTTGTCTCTCTGGTTGTGTTGGTACTGACTGTGGCCAAGACAAAGGGCGTGGCTGCTGAGCCCTCAGTGGAGGTCGACGTGGAGGTGCTCTCTTTCGGATAAAGGGGTCCAACCTTCCTTGCCGAATGAACCTTTCAATCTCATCTTGGAGTTGGTGGCAATCTTCAGTATCATGATCATGATCACGATGGTATAGGCGGTACTTATTTGGGTATGGCACTCAGGATTCATCTGCATTCTCGGAGGTTGAGGCGGCTCGGCTTGTACCTCCATCAGTATCTCCCCCTAGAGGCATTCAGAGGCATATAATCAGTGTACTACCTTCGAGGTGAATTATTCTTTCGTCTCCTGAGAGGGGACCTACTCTGTTGGTTCCTTGGTGGAGATCGAGTCCGACGACAGGGGGGAGTCCTGGATTTTGGGTGACCTTTCCTAAGGCCCCCAATGCTCAGGGGAGGAATAGCGCCTTTATTTTTTCCAACTAGGGGCTCAGATGGACCCCTATGCTTCTCCCAAGCCTCATCAGCATGTGCGTATTTCTCTGCATGCTTTAGCATATCCTCAAAATCTCATGGATATGTCTTCTCCAGAGAATAAAGAAGGGCATTGCTCTAAAGCCCTCCCTGGAAGGCTGTTATTGCGACTGACTGATTCAAGTTACGAACTTCTAGTGCAGGGGCATTGAAGTAGGCTGTATATTCCTGGATCGACTCATCCTCCTTCTATTTAATATGTACCAGAGAGAAGGACAACCGATGTTGCCTCTTACTTGTAGCAAAATGGGCAACAAATATCTTGCTCATCTGATCAAAGGAATGAATAGAGCCAACTTCAGGCTGGAATACCAAGCTCGAGCCACTTTCCTCAAAGTAGTCGGAAAGGCCCGGCATAAGATTGTATCACTAGCTTCTTGCAGCAACATGAGAGTTCGAAAACTCCCTAGATGATCAGTTGGGTCCGTCGACCCATCATAAGCTTCCAGGTTCGGCATCTTGAACCCTATCAGTAAGGGTTCCCGTAAGATCTCCACGGTGAAAGGGGGTCGACACAAAAATCAGAAGTATCGGTCTACTCCAGGGCTTGATGCTGCAAGACCTCGATTCTATGATTCATCTCCTAGAGCTAGCAGTCTATTCTATCATCACGGATCGTAGGTGCATCTGCCCAGGAAATTGGTGACTGTCCCAGGGTCAAATCTCTCCCAGATCAAGGAGTAGGTGAGCATCTCCTATGATCAGGGCTTTAGGGCCGACTCTATTTAGTCTGCTTTCCTCAATCTAGACTCCACTGAAGGGACTAAATGAATTAAGGGTGCAAGTTCTTAATTAATTTGCTTGATAGTTTTGATTGGGTGCCACTTGATTTGATCAAGTTGGACATGTCCATCTATTAGAGGGCGTGTGGATCCTTTATGGGGCGTCCCATGGGTACAAAGTGGGGTGTATTTTTATGGATGCAAGGGCTCTAATAGTTGGCACCTAATTGATTTTCTAAAGGAAGTTAAATAACCAAAAAATAAAGATTCCTAATGTAAGTAGGAGTTGTATTAAGTGCTTGTTTGATTTTAAATAGGATTCAAACCTTATGCCTATTTTAAAAAGTCTCCCTTAAGATCCTAAGGTACTTTAACCAGCAGCCGATGCCCCCTCTTGGAGAGTCCCACACCCTCTTTTCTCTTCTCCCTTGGAGCATCAACGCCCCAAGCTTGGGCATCCTCTTTCTTCCACGCCCAAGGGCTGTTGGGCGTCCCTCTTATTTGCTGCTTTGTAGTCTCTAGTTGCTCCATAATCTAGAAAAAAAAATAAGAGAAGAAGAGAAGAAGAAGATTAAGGAAAGGATCAAAGAGTTGATCGCGATCCAGACTTCGTTCAGATTCGCAGACTGATTTTCTTGAAAAAAAATTAATTTTAAAAGACTATTTCAGGCCGATCTTGAATGGATACCCATAGAGATTGGATACTTACACGACTAATAGAGAACATCTTCTCTTTCAGATTCAGATTTGAAGAAAGAAATTACGAAACAGGTATGTGATTTGATCATACATTCAATTTCGACATATGTTCAATTTCAGCATATGAAGTAAATCCTTGTGGTTTATGTTTTATGCATGTATGATATAGATTAAAGAAATTTTAATCTTTTATTCTGCTGTCATGTTTAGAAGAAAAATTTTGAAACATACATGCATGCCCCGACATAGAAATTCAAACATCTCCTTACCGGATCGGACCCCCCGCCACCTCCCTATTCCTCCCCCCGCCCTCCACTT
>KE505489.1:37883-58450 GCA_000441515.1 Elaeis oleifera
TTGTCAGACCGAACCCGCGGTGACCTCTCCCTTTTTCCCCCGCTCCTCCTCTTGCTGGGTCAGACCCCCCGCCATCTCCCCCTTCTGCCCCCACCCCTCTCCTCATCGGATTGGACCTGTGGCCCCACCTCTCTCCTTTGGAGCATCCAACCGTCGGAGCACCCAGCCGCTAGAGTGCCACACCATCAGGCCCGCATCACCGTCGCACTATTAGTATTAGCGATGGGTTACAGGCTAACAAAGTATGTGACATATTATAATGGATGTAATGTAAATAGTCTTAAATTTCATGCACAGCAATATGGATATCATAAGACTACAATGAAGAGCAGTGTGTGTATAAGGATAGCTGGTGGGCAGAGACGGAGAGTGACTACTATGGAATCCTCGAAGAAGTGATCAAGTTGACCTACTTTAGAGATAATAGTGTCATTCTGTTTAAATGCCGATGGTTTGATACCAATAATTATATGAAGGTTGATCCATGGCACAGGCTTATTGACATCAAACATGAATCAAAAGTATATGTCAATGATCCCTTTGTGCTAGCTCAATAAGCTATTCAAGTATATTATACTCCATTCTCATCAAGGAAGAGAAGAAGAAAAGAATGGTAAACTGTATGCAAAATTAAGTCTCAGACCGTTCATTCTGTGATGGCCATCATGAGAAGGTAGATAATTCTGAGTTTGTTTTAAAGGACAATCCTATCTAAGAAGGAGAAGAAGAGAAAGAATATGAAGAAGTAGAAGAAGAGGAAGAATCAGATGAAGAATCTAAAGGATACCAAATATCTGAAGAGGCTGATGAGTAGTGCTCCTCCCTTGCGATGAATTTTTCTACCTTTGACTCATTTTAAATACTTGTCTTGCATTGCCATCCATCTGTAGGATACCAAATATTTCAAAGGTATCAAGAAGCTGATCCACCAACCAATGTCGATCCTCCATTAGAGAGATCAGACTCTATATAATGCCGAGCACGAAAAGCAGTCAAATGTGCATAATATGCAGGGGGAGCTGCCGAAGAAAAGATATTATGTAAGATTATTAGTTAGCATCTGCAATGTATTAGTAGAAAAACGATTCTCATCCAGCAGTACATTATAATATGTTGATATGCTGGTACGAAATTAAATATCATGATATACAGTTAAATAAATATGATATATAATTATTTATTTGATACACAGTTAATCTAATATGATACATAGTTATTTTATTTTCAGAGATTATAGATGATGTCTTTTTGAGGCTAAAACCCCCTGCAGCTGAAGAGAGAGCTCTCATGCTGTAAGCTTGTATGCTTTGATGCCATACGTACCACGCGATAAACTCTAATACTTTAGATATTCTTATTTATATTATTTTATCTTTTATTATCTAATATAATATTCTTTATGATGTTATGATACTCTCAGGTTCGGACGATATGGGGTCACCAGTGACCCCATAGTCACATGAAGTAGCGTCCGGCTCTCAGAGTCAGTGGCATGGTAAAGGATCCATCTCAGTCGAAGGATAGAGAGCTTGTCCATATTCAGAGCCTCTTGTAAGTACTATATCTTCACTGAATATGTTTGAAATGTAGCCATTATAGAGTCTAACATTTATTGTTCAAAATCAATTTTACAGTATATTTATAGAGACCTCCGTGCCTCATGTGATTATCGAAATCATCTGACGATTGATGTCGGGATCAGTGAACGAGTTTTTCAGTTAGCCGCTGGGGGTTCGTGATGCAATCTGGGAGATTTTTTTGGTAAGTCAAAAGTGTTTAATTTTAAATTCGTGATAGATTTATATTTATTATTAATACATACTTATTTCTACTTACAGGAGTACTATCGATTCTAGACTCCTCAGGATGAGAAGGTTGGCTATCAGATCTTCGAGGAGTTGGCCGCTGGATCTTTGAGGAGTTGGCTGTAGGTTCCGAGATGGGCTATGCAGTTTTAGATAGTCCGCTAGACAGTACTTCAGTTTCAAGTCACCATCGGACTGGAAGTCTTACATAGATCATTGGATGCGGATAAAAATATGGGAGGCCCTCTGCGACCCGTGAAGTACTGAAGAGTATTTTGATAGGCAGTAGAGTGTATGGCAGAATCGATCCATCCAACAGCATCTGATCAAACACATTGATGGCTCCATTAGCACACATGTTGTGGCCGACAGATTGATAAAAATTCTACCCTTAAATTAATTGCATATTGAATTGATCATATGTATATTTTAATTTATTTATTTATTTATTGTAGATACGGTAGTTGAATCGTGTACCAAGATAGCTACAGATATGGGAGGCCACACACTAGTCTGGAAGGACTGGTGATTACTTAGATTTTTATTAACGATAGATCATAGTAATAACTTAAATATTATTATTAAATTTTATATATACTGATATGTATATACTAATAATTTTAAATTATATAGGCCGATTATACAGAGTATTTTATATCATAGCACAGCGAGGATCCATCCTCTCAGCCCTTTCTTGATCTTAAGGGATGGCTCAGGGCCATCAGAAGGGTGAGTAGAAGTTGGATCACAGGATTCGGCCATAGCTTTGACCCTCCACTAGCTCGAGGATCTTCATCGACATCCTCCTCTCAGGGCTCGACGATCCAAATATCGACTGACGCATATATGAAGGAAGTCGTGCAGAGATTTTTGAGCTAGCGACTTTAGAGCTTTCGAGACACCATCCGCGATACGGTCATTGAGATTCTCCAGAACCCGTATCTACACAATTAGTTGAACACGTTGTCACAGCCACCACAGTAGATAAGTCTATTAATAGTTTTCTTTGCTTGTTTAAATTTTTATATTTAGAAACTTCACATATTTAGGCTTAAATCCGAAAAGAAGATCTAGGGGTAAAATTCAATCTAACCATCCAAACGATGAGCTGGAGATATCTATAGCTTTGTATCATCGAATGAAATGTGTAGAAACAATCTGTTTGAGAATCAAAGTAGTATATCGAATAAATATCTCTGTATCGATATATACGCTTTCATATCGAAATTTATTAATAATATTTTATTTTTTTATTACAGAATGCTAGGACATCTAGCTCTCCTTCACTGACTGTTGGAGAGGACATATAGGAGCAGGTGGAGGATGAGGAGGATGGCGAGGAGGATCGTATATGATTTTTTTTTTGAGATGTATGTAATTTTAATACTTATAAATAGTATCTGTATGTAAAATTATATAATTTGTTTTAAATATAATATATTTAATTTATTTTATGATTGTATTATATAATTGTTATCTTATTTATAATCAATTTTAAAAATATTATTACTTATTACTGTGATTAAAGTAGATTTTAAAATATTTAATTATAATTTTTTAAAAAATAAAAATTATTAGCGACAGCATTAGTGATGCAAATTACTGTCATAAATAGTTTTTAAATTTTAATTAAAAAATTAAAAACTATTAGCTACAACAGTAGCAGCAGAACTGTCATCACTAATAATTTTTTATCAATTTAATTAAGAAAAAATTGTCCTTCGAAAGCTCTCGCCTCCATCTTTAAAGGAGGCCCAAAGGGGACCCTGAAAAGGTACATAAAACTCTGCCTCTCAGACTCCTTCTGTTGGACTGAATTTCTGACTTGAGCGTCGGAGGATCTCCATCGAAAAAATCTTCGATTAAATCTTTCTTACAAGTTTCGCCCTCAGCGGTCCGGCTCACCACCAACTTTAGTTGTTTTGACGCCAGACAGAAACGGACACCAATAGATTAGCATTAGAGGAAGGGCCTTGCAGCCCACTCATTTGGAGGAGTGCAGATCAAGAGTAGCGAGATATCATGCCACCAAAATTTCATCCCGACACACCAATGCCACCGTCTCTCAACCGACAGAGTCAAGCCAACAATTAGGTGTAACCACCGATGACTAAGACTCTTCCACCAGTCTAGCCGGTGTTAGTCATGATGGACCATTTCAACCTGCTCTTCCAGCAGGTTCGAACTCTGATGACCACCGTTCAGATGGTCCAAATTATCCTTGCACTTCAATCGACGGCACCGCAGCTTGATCAGACAGTCCACATGCCCCTTTCGATGGTGCCACCACCAAATCTGGCTTCACAGCCACTGCCACTAGAACAACCGCGGGCACCTCCACAGAGTTCGAGGAGGAGGTAGATCCATCAGAGCTGCTTCAAACTCAGAAACCAAGAAAGCGACGATCTTCGAGTCTCTGATCAAGACATGATTCAACCCCAATCGATGATCTCTCCAACATTCTGATGTCTGCACTGCCTGAGATCTTGCTCTCGAGAGACGGCTTCGAAAGATCGATGAGCGAATTGATGCAATCCGCAATACCTTTGTACCCTATGAAGGGTTCAACAGTGACCCACCTTTTGCTTTGAGGATTATGCAGGAGTGCTCCCTCGACATTTCAAGGCTCCACAGTTTGAGATTTACGATGGGACTGCTGACCTTGTCAACCACCTTGAAACTTTCAAGGCGGTGATGCTCCTCCATGGATCGATGTCATTCTTTGTCGAGCCTTCCCTACTACTCTAAAAGGAGCAGCTCGGCACTAGTATTCTAGTTTGAAACTGGTCTCGATGTATTCTTTTGAAGAGCTGAGCTAATCTTTCATCAGCCACTTTGTTAGCAATCGATGGCAACAAAAGCGATCTGACTACCTCCATACTATCAAACAAAAAGAGGAAGAGTCGATCCAGACTTTTGTTAGCCGCTTCAATACGGCAATCCTGGAGGTCTGCGATCTAGATCAATCAGTCACGATATCCATAATGATGGGTGGACTCCTGAAGAATGACCTTAAGAAGTCATTAATAAAGACATACTCTCAGGATTATCCTGATATGCTGGCCCGAGCCGATAAGTATGTTTGCATGGTCTTCACCGAAGATGACACCCTTATCGATTCTGTTATGGTCGGGGGGCAAAATAAGGATGGCTCCTCAAGGTAGGAGGAGAGAATCCATCAGCGTTTCAGGTCCTTATTTCAGAGGCGAACAAATGGGATCCCTTCTCGAAACTGCCAACCCCAGAGTCCTCAGAGAAGGGATCGACGTGCCTCACCACCGAGGAGATATACAAATTACACTTCGCTGAATACACCGAGGATGCAGGTGCCAATGGAAATAAAGGGATAGCTCCTGAAGCTGAGAAAACTTCAGACATTCTCAAATAAAAGAGACTTGACTAAGTACTACCTATATCACCGTGACTACGGCCACGACACAGAGGAGTGCATCTAACTCCAGGATGAGATTGAGGACTTCATCAAGTATGGTCGCCTCAATCAATTTATCCTCCAAAGGCAGGAGCGACAAGTAGGATAGTAAAGATCACCTCGGCCAACGGAGCAACCATGACTGGCAGGGCTGCTAGAAGACCAACCGCCAGTTGTATGATTAACGCCATTATTAGGGGGCATGGAGTCGAAAAACTCGACAGAGATGAAGAGGCAGCGAAGAGACAGAGAACTGGGGGGCTGATAACCTTCACCGAGGAAAATACCTAAGGAATCCATTATTCGCATAATATTGTAAATTATGATGTACGCCACATCCTAATCAATAATGAAAGCTCTACCAATATCTTATTTTATGATACTTTTTCGAAGATGGGAGTACCAGATGATTGGCTAGGGAGAATGGACTCACCGCTTATCAGATTTACCAGGGACACCATCTCAATCGATGGAGTCAACACTTTGTCGGTAAAGACTAATCGATTCCTTGTCCAGTCTTCTATCTAGGTTGATTTTCTGATCATCCAAGCACCTTCGATCTACAACGCCATCCTCGACCGGCCAGACCTAAGCACACTCCAAGCTGTCGTGTCCACATACCATCTGAAGATAAAATTTTCGACAGTAAATGGAGTCAAAGAAGTCTGTGAGGATCAAGATTTGGTGCGTCATTGTTATAACATCGCTCTCTGGGGAGCTAAACCCATCGAGTCCTACCCGATTGAGGCACTGGACATCGACAATGAACTAGCTGAGGAGCACGAAAAACCAGTTAAGGATCTCATAGCCATTCCCTTGGCAGACAGGAATCAAAAACACACTATTCATATAGGGTCGAATCTAGATCAGGTAATAAAAGATCAGCTAACCTCCTTTTTGAATGAGAACGTTGATGTCTTCGCATGGACATCGACGGATATACCGTAAATCGATCCCTCGGTGATGGTGCACCAACTGAATGTAAATGCACGGCATCAACCCATCAAGCAGAAGTAGAGTTTTGCACCCGAACAGTAGTGTTGTCACTAGAGCTACTCTGATACTAATTGTCGTCGCGGTATCACTTGCTCCGGTACCACCTCTTGGGAAGATCTCTCATGTGAACTATGAATCTCCCAAGTGCAAGATCGGTTCTTAAGTCCAGGATCGAAATGTTGGTGATGAAGTTGAAACAACAAAAAGAAAGAAAAAATAAAATAAAAAATATAATCAAATATGTGGATGAAGTCAAGACTTATCTCCATGAGGCATGCAAGCTTCACTATAAGAAAGAAAAATTTACATGAGATCATACCTCAACCCTCGTATACCAATCTCTCACTCTTAACAAGAAGCACTTTCTCACAAAGCTTTATCTAGGAGATCCACTGTAGCTTTGACCGTTGCTTGACAGTTTGCTTGAAGCACCCCTGTACTTTTGCTCTCTATCGGTACCTCTCTACGGTCTACTGCTGCATCTATCGAACTCCCCCTGTCTTGACTGCCACCTCTAGTCTGCCGACTGCCATACCAAAGCCCTCTGCTCCACAGTGCCTTTTAAAAGCCTCAAACCCAGCCCAGATCGAAGTCTAGACTCCAATTAGAACTCAATAATCCTCCAAGCCATCTGATCACAACTGCGACCCCTGCTGCCTGTCCGATCGCGTACTGCATGTCAAATAGCACAACAAACCCCTGTGAGCCACATGAAATCCCATAAGCGACTAAGGGTCCATGCCCATGTGTCGGTGGACCACCGTGCATGGCACAGTTTTGGCGCTGGGCCACATGGGCACCTGGGTTGCACGCTTGCCTAGGTCGTGCACTGTGGGCCATGCATGTTCGTGCGTGTCTGCTAAGCCGGCCCCTCCAATGAGCCGTTCTTCACATGGGCTCCTTTCCTAGGCTTTTCCTTACTGTGGACTCCTTATGGGTCGAATTTGTGATATTTTTCTCGACAATTCTCTACCTTAACTCAACATTCGACCTCCACCTAAGCTTGAGAGCTTTCTAGATGATCTCGCCTCGCCTCCACGCCCTAGGGCATACACCTGCTGATTATGGATGGACAAATATAGGAGTCGAGCCAGACCGCTTGATCCCATCTCCGTCATGTGCTGTGCTTCATCTGATCTAAAAATTACTCGGGGTAGCCTCTTGTGATAATAGAAACTTCATCCTATGACGTCATCTGTCATCCTCCTAAGTCTCGCATCTCATGCCCGATCTACCTACACCTGGAGCTCTACCTCGCACTGAGCTTCCACTGCCTTCTAAAGCTCCATCTCATGTTGAGCTCCCTGCTAAGAGATAATGTCCTCCATATTTGCTTCTCCTCATCACAATCCTACTACCATACAAGACCTTTAGGATTCCTCCATCTGCTCTCCACCTGTAGTCGGTCGAATCCATCTGCTCAGTGAGATCAGATTTCTTTTGAAATTGGGTATATATCGGACCTCACCAAATTTTTTGACTGTTCCATCATGTACCTTTATGCTGACAGTCTTAGTGCTCTCGATCATACTATTCGATCCATCCGATAAACGAACAGTACCCTCATTGCTCTCTAGGAAGTCAAATAGCTCCTTTCTACAATAAATATGATGCAAACATACAGAATCCATAATCCATTGGTGGAAAGAAGTAGAAATCTTGTCTAAAGACTAAAGAACCTCATCGTTGTTTCTGTATCGCTTCCTGCCATCACCACGATAGCCTTCATTTGATCTCTGAATTGCAGACAATCTCTGACATGATGCTCCAACTGGTCATGCTAGTAATATTTGATCTTGCTCAAGTCCCTTGTTTTGAACTTTGACCACCTACCTCACAATCCTCTTCCACTTCATCTTCTGCCACCACTACCTCCAGACACCGTCATAGCCGAGTCGCCATCTGAACTCGAGGCTCAGTTCTTCTGTCTGAGAATCTCATTCTGGAGTAGAGTAGAAGTTACCTCTTCCATCTTGATGTTGCTCTTTCCCACTAGAAGAACGGTCATCAAAGACTCAAAAGAAGAAAAAGTGATGAAAGAAAGACCAACACCCTGATCTTCTCCTCAACTTTCTTGTCAATGCTGAGGAGGTCGGTGAGGATCTTTTGAAAGTTGCTGAGATGCTCCTGCATGCTCTACCCTTCGATCATCCACAGCTAGTAGAACTGCTTCTAAAGGAAGAGAGCGTTAGCGAGTGACTTCGTCATGTACATCTCTTTGAGCCTCGATAATATTGCTATCGAAAAAATCTCGCCAAGCACATAGAATACCACATCATCCACTACGTACAAGCAGATTGTACTCACTGTTTGCATCTGGAGCTGCCTCCAATCTTGCACTTCCATGGTAGTCAGCATCTCCTTGCACAAAAGAGCATCGATCAATTCTTACTACATAAGCACATCCTTCTCCCTTGCTTGCCACAAGGAGAAATTGTTCTTTCTATCATAGCAATTGATCTTCACCTTGATTAAGCCTATCTTCTCCATCTTCTTTGACTGGATCAACACCATCGCAGTCTCGCACTCTCCTACGATTTGGCTCTATCTAGTAATCGGGCTTTGATACCAATGTTGTGATCAGAGCTACTCTGATATCGATTGTCATCGTGGTATTACTTGCTCTGACACCACTTCTTGGAGAGATCCCTTGGGCGGAATACAGATCTCCAAAGTGCAAGATCGGTTCCCAAGTCTAGGATCGGAACATCGATGATGAAGTCAATACAATAGAAAGAAAGAAGAAATAAAACAAGAAACACACTCAAATACATGGATTAAGCCAAGGCTTACCTTCATGGGGCATGCAAGCTTCACTATAAGAAAAAAAATTTACAAGAAAAGATCATACCCTCAACATTCGTACACCAATCTCTCTCTCTCTCAATAAGAAGCACTCCCTCACAAAAGCTCTCTCTAGGAGATCCACTGTAGCTCTAACCACTGCCTGACGGTTTGTCGAAGCACCCCTGTACCTCTACTCTTCGTCGGTGCCTCTCTACGGTCTGCTGCTACATCTGCCAAACTCCCTCTATCTCGACTGCTACCTTTGGCCTATCGACTGTCACACCAAAGCCCTTTGCTCCATAGTGCCTTTTAAAGGCCTCAAACCCAGTTCAGATCAGAGTCTTGACTCTGATTAGAATTCAAATATCCTCCAGACTGTCTGATCAAAACCACGACCCCTACTGCCCGTCCGATTGTGCACCGCATGTCAAAACAGTGCAACAAACCCCTGTGATCTGTGTGAAAATCCTGTAAGCCACTAAGGGTCCATGCTATTGCATGGACATGCCCACATGGCGGTGGACCACCGTGCGTCGCACCGTCTGGGCACTGGGCTGTGGGGGCTCCTGGGCCACACACCCGTCTAGGCCGTGCACGTCCGTGCGTGTCTGTTGGGCTGCCCCCTCCAGTGGGTTGTTCTTCATGTGGGCTCCTTCCCTGGGCTTCTCCTTACTATGGACTTCATTGTAGGCTCTTTATGGGTTGAATTCGAGGTATTTTTCTCAACAGACAGAAGGTGATAGGCGAGGAGGTAGATAAGTTGGTCAAAGCATGTTTCATTAAGGAGATGACCTACCAAAATGGATCGCGAATGTAGTCGTAATGAAGAAGGCAAATGAAAAATGGTGTATCTGCATCGACTTCACTGACTTGAATAAAGTCTGTCTAAAGGATAGCTATCCCCTGCTAAGGGTTGATCAGCTGGTCGATGTCATGTCGGGCCATGAACTTCTACCTTTATGGATGCCTTCTCTGGCTATAACCAAGTCTGGATGGTGCCTGAGGATGAGGACAAGATATCATTTATTACTGATCGAGGTTTTTTTATTACAGGATTATGCCTTTTGATCTGAAAAATACTAGTGCAACTTATCAGCACCTCGTAAGTAATATCTTCAAAGATTAAATTGGATGAAATATGGAGGTATATGTGGATGATATGCTCGTCAAAAGTGAATCTATGAAGACCCACATCGATGACCTCAAGGAAGCATTTGCCACCCTTTGGAGGTACCAGATGAAGCTGAACCCGATGAAGCGCACCTTCAGAGCATCCTCAGAAAAATTCCTTAGCTTTATGGCCTCCAACTGAGGAATTAAAGTCAATCCGGAGAAGATCAGGACTATACAGGAGATGACCCCTCCAAGGATGATCAAGGAAGTACAATGCCTCACTAGAAGGATCGCTGTCTTGAGTCGGTTATTTCGAGATCGATCGATCGGTGTCTGCCTTTCTTCCAGATCCTGAAATAGCCAAAGAAATTTCAATGGATCGAGGAGTGTCAAAAAGCCTTCATTGACCTAAAAACTACCTTAGCTCTATTTTGTTACTCGGCGAGCCTAATCTGGATGAAGAGTTGTTCCTATATTTGGCGGTCTCGTCCTCCACGATGAGTGCAGTGTTGGTCCAAGATCGAAACAAGATCCAAAAGCCAATTTACTATGTAAGTCGAGCCTTGAGGGATGCAAAGACCTGGTACTCAAAGATGGAAAAATAGCCTATGCCCTTTGATCGTCGCTCGGAAGTTGTGCCCATACTTCCAAGCCCATTCTATTATTCTCTTGATGGATCAACCTATAAAGAGCATCCTTCATCGATCGGATACGTCAGGGCGAACTCCAAAATGGGCAGTAGAATGCTTCGAGTTTAATATCCAGTATCGGTGCCACCATTAATCAAGGTTCAGGTTCTGGCTGACTTTGTAGTCGAGTGCACTATTCTAGATGAGTTAGATCAGCAGGAGGAGATCGAGCCCCGAGAGCATGTCCGTGAAAATCCTCCCAAGAATGGCCCTGATGCCTGGATGTTACATGTGGATGGATCCTCCAGCCTGACAGGATCGGGGGCAAGATTTATTCTTTTGGGTCTGGAAGGCATGGTTACCGAGTATGTCTTACACTTCGAGTTTTCAGCAACAAACAATGAAGTAGAATACGAAGCCCCGGCAATAGGCCTCAGAATCATTGAGGAATTGGAGGTACAAGATCTGAAGGCCTGCAGTGACTCTCAGCTGGTCGTTGGGTATATCTAAGGCAATTACGAGACCCGTGAGGAGAATATGATGAAGTACCTCCAAAAAATTAAAGATATGATATCCAAGTTCAAGAGTTTCAAAATTCAATAAATACCTAGATCGGAGAATACTCATGCTGACCAATTGTCTAAGCTGGTGACGTCGGCGCCGTTTGAGTTACCAAGAAAAGTCTTCTTCGAGGTATTAGGCAAACCATGCATAGAGGAGCCGGTAGTAGTAATACAAGTGGATGAAGAACCCTCCTTGATGGATCCGCTGATCAATTATCTCAAAGATAGGACTCTGCCAGCAGATCGAAAAGAAGCCCGGAGAAAAGATACCAGTCACCCTGAAATCTTCTTCATGAAGGAGGCTGTATAAAAGGTCCTTTCTCTTCCTCTCCTCAAATGCTTGCGGCCATTGAAGGCCGAATATGCACTAAGGGAGGTACACGAAGGTATTGCAGAAGTCATATCAACAAGAGAGCGCTAGCTTACAAAATCCTTCGACAGGATTACTATTGGCGGACCATGCAGAAGGATTTCGAGAACTATGTCATGCGATGTGACAAATGCCAAAAGAACTCCAACATACAACGACTGCCTGCAGTGGTGATCACTTCTATCTGCACCCCCTGACCTTTTGCACAATGAGAGATGGACATCCTCAATCCCTTTCCATAAGCGTCGGGTCAGCATAATTCTGCTCGTCACCATAGATTATTTACCAAATGGATAGAAGCCGAATCGCTGGCCCGTATCACTGAAGCAAGAATGATAGATTTCATCTGAAATTGATCATATGTTGGTTTGGCCTACCTCAGATACTGATCACTGACAATAGACATCAGTTCACAGGGGCTAAATTTGAGGAGTTTGTGATAAGCATGGGATCTCATACCACCTTATCTCCATCACCTATCCTCAAGCTAATGGTGAGGCTGAGGTAACAAATCGCACTATCCTGTGAGGATTGAAGATAAGGTTGGACGAAGCTAAAGAATCTTGGGTCGATGAAGTTCACCATGTACTTTGGGCATACAGGATGATGCCAAAAGTTCAACAGGAGAAACTCCTTTCAACTTGGCCTTGGAGATGGAAGCAGTAATTCCCGTTGAAATTGGGGTCCCATCGGTGCGAGTTGAGAACTTTGATAAGTAGACTAATCCGGAGAGGTTGCACGTCAATCTAGATCTACTTGAAGAAGTCAGAAAAGGACACATGTCCGAATGGTTACTTATCAACATAAGGTCGCTCGATACTACAATACCAAAGTTTGGACCAAGTTCTTCAGGGGTGGTGACCTAGTCCTACGCAAGATGGTAGCATCACAACCCGAAGAACGAGGCAAGCTAGCCCCAAATTGGGATGGTCTGTATCGGATGGATGAAGTCATTAAATTGGAAACCTACCAACTAAAATAACTGGATGGAACAGCGATCTCCTAACCCTGAAATTTGGAGAACCTCCGAATATATTATCAATAACGTGTTGTATGACTCTAATCAATGAAATTCTTTTCTCTAAAAATAGTAATTTTTTGCTTGCTCATAAATTTACAGGAAGCTAAAGATAGCCTTTGATCGGCTTAGTTATTGAAGATCTAAAGATGACCTTTGATCGATTTAATCATTGAAGATCTAATGATGGCCTTTGATCTGCATAGTTAATTAAAGATAATAAGACGGTCTTTGATCGGCTTAGTCATTAAAGATCTAAAGATGGTCTTTAATCGACTTAGTCAATTAAAGATAATAAGACGATTTTTAATCGACTTAGTCATTGAAGACCTAAAGACGGTCTTTGATCGGCTTAGTCATTGATGATCTAAAGACGATCTTTGATCGACTTAGTCAATTGAAGATAATAAGATGGCTTTTGATCGGCTTAATCATTGAAGATCTAAAAATGGTCTTTGATCGACTTAGTTAATTGAAGATAATAAGACGGTCTTTGATCGGTTAGTCATTGAAGACCTAAAAATGACCTTTGATCGGCTTAGTCATCGAATACCTAAGATGGCTTTTGATCGATTTAGTCATTGAAGACCTAACGAAGGTCTTTGATCGGCTTAGTCATTGAGGAATAAGGATGGTCTTTGGTCGATTTTAAATAAAAGACAACCTGTATTCAATCCGACTGAAGAAGCCTCCGATCGACTTTATACAACTCAACCCTTGATCAACCAGAGAAACAAACTCCGAGTATAAATGGAGAAATATGCGATAAGGTAAATTTGAACTTGCCCTTCAATTAATGATAGAAGTCTTTGCAAAGACGATGCATCAAACATCACTCCAAAAAAAAAGAGAAAAAGAGAAGAAACAACAGAGGCCAGCACCGACTCTATGCCTTGTCTGAAGAAGGGCTCCCTTTTCTTGCACCAAGGAGGAGAAAATTGAAACATAGGTGCGCCATCACCTCCTCCACACAAACCCTGTGGTCCCCGAAGCAATGGAAGCATCTACACTAACGACCTCCACTCCGCACATAGCAGAGGCCTCGAAACTCCACGACTCTGCATTTTCGAACCTCGAAGGAACGCATGAGAAGGAGAAAGATGCGCTCTCACCTCCGACAACCGACGACAACCGCCATCCTCGTTCTATCCCAAAATGGGGGCCTGACCTAGCCGAAGAGCGGGCGGTGCACCAATGGTGGCGAGTGAAGCCACATCTGAGTCGCATCAGTAGGCCACTAAGGGCCTTAGGGAAGAAGCCTCCTGATGATTAAGATCGTGGTCCCCATCAAGAGCGACCATGCGATCCGGTGGCGATCCCTCTCAGAAGTACGCACTCCATGTACACACCATGAGAGACTGTCACTGAAGCCATGCCCATCCCAAGCGTGGCACTAGAGTGATCCCTTAAGGCCGTGGATCCGCGTTCCCCCCAGGTGAAATAACCATTTCCAATACCTCCCAAGCCAACCCAAAGCCTACAAGGTGACTCTCTTCTCTCAAGCGACCGATGGCAGCCCCAACTAGAAAGGTGGGCTCCGTCGCTCATAAAGAAGCTATCCCACCACACCATGGCATGTAGAAGACGAACCTCTACCTTGAGACAGGGGGGTGGGGGAGGAGCCCCTTATAAAAAGAGGAGCGCCCCGTAACTGCCCCCATTAAATTGCGATGTGTGTCAGTCGGAGATTGGCCATGGGCATCGCCTCAACCGGCACATGTTTAATTCAGGCATGAGTGGAGCGGTTGTGCCGCTTCACCTCCCATCTCTTGGACTTCAAGGCGACGTGCATTCAATGTGGGCACAAAAAATGGATGTGCTTCAAAAATCATGCACATGCCCCACTAATGGAATGGCTCTTCACATTCTCGATTGGTGCATGTAGGATTACTTCCTTCAACCGACCAAAGCTTGAACTCGGGAGTAGGGGGCATGTGTTGTGGAAATTCCTTTCGGATGATAATTGGAAGAGGCTCGAGGCCCAAGAGGCATAGGCCCAGCAAATTAACATCCCTTGTCATCGACCCCTCATCAGCTACTCTCGTGATCGATTAGCTCTCGGCTCTCGAATGATCAGTCAGCGCTCTGCTATCCAAGCAGCCAAGACTCCACTGACTGGCTTCTGACGAGCTCTCTCCTCGACAGTCTGTTGCCCCAAGCCGACTAGGCAGCCATGCTTAACAGATTCATTCAGCCGACTCATGGATCCTCTTCCTCCAACCCACATCGGGCCTAGTCTCGACTCCAGGTTCTCATCCTTCTGCCGACCATGATTTTCGCTCGTGGGCCAGGATCCCAAGGCACAGGCATGGCCGTCGTGTAATCCCATCGAGTCACATTAAGTCACGTCACCCATGAGCCACATCTTAAGCGGCCAACTGCACACCATGATGAGAAGCTTCACTAAATCAAGCCATCCCAAAGTCATTAATTACACCACACGCACGATAAGACCCGCTGCCTTGGCCCCTGACAAGATGCGATGGAATAGTGCAGCTAGGAGGACCAAGAATGGCCCCCCTCTACCTCCCATTTATGGTTCTCTCCTCAGAGGTCAACCGAAAAGCGACCAATCCATGGTCGGCTGACCCACCTTTGGACATCCTCTCAATCTCATCAAAGCCTGCGTGGGTCTGATGATAGCTGCCAGGCAATAATTTCACCATGACACCCATGACAGTGACAGTAAACTATCCTTTAAAAGCTCCCACCTCCATCTTTAAAAAGAGGTCCAAAGAGGATCTTAAAAAAGGTATGTAAGAACTCTGCCTCTCATGCTCCTTCTATTGGACTGAGTTTCTGACTTGAGCGTCAGAGGATCCCAGTCAGAGCAATCTTCAATCGAGATTTTTCTTGTAGGTCTCGCCCTCGATGGCTCGGCTCACCACCAACTCCAGTTGTTCCGATGTCAGACAGAAACCGACACCAACAAAAGGAATCCTAGCATCCTAAGTAAGTATAGATTAGGATAATCCTAAGATGTAAGTTCAGGCTAGGTAGAAGGAGAAGATGGTCTGATGTCTCCAGATGACTGTCCCTGAATATCTCTCGCTATAGTGAAAGTCTGAACCAGCCTAGCAAACTTCTCTCTGACCAATGCTAAAGCATCCATCAGCTCTCTTCTCATCTGCTGTGCCTCTGATGGGTCCCTATGAATCTCTGCATAAATAGAAGAAGTGATCCTAGTGGAAACTTTCTTAACAAATGAATTCTCATCCAGTTTATTAAGCAATCGATCTGAACTCTCTGGACGCCTGGTCTGTGAAGGAGAAGTAGTCTCTCATATTACTCTGCTGGCTCCTCAATTTTGATATCTACTATAATGAATTCTATTGTAAGAGTCTCATTATCATTATCTGCTGTAGCATGAGTGCTGGCACTAGTATCCTCAATATCCTCAACATCATCTAATGCAATACGGATACTTTAAATTTTAATTCTAAGTTTTCAACCCCGAATTTTATATTTTCATAGAATTCTTGAACTAGGTTTGGATAGGTCAAGAGATCCAAAGAACACAGAAATTTTTAGCCCAATCTCTTGACTTTTTATCCAATTACAAGTCCTTCTTGCTCCAGAAGCTCAGCTTGGTCCTTTCTTGCATGGAAAGCCACTTGAAAAGTCCTAAATTCTTGAATTTTGCATGGAACGTCATCTTTCAAGGTGCCATAGGAGAACAAAAACCATAAGAATCAAAAGGAAATGGAGAGAAGAGGTCCAATTTTGAAGTGAGATTGGTTTGAAAAGGTTTTAGCTTAAAAGAATTAAAATAAAATGATAAAATCTTGGGACATTTCAATCAAGAAACCCATCCTAGATCAAGGAGATTTAAATCTATTGAGAAAATATTGAATATGGGTCGATTCCTTATAGAACTATTTTTTCTTCAAGAAGCCACGAGTCGACTTCTTGATTTCAAAAATTAGCTCCTTGATATAGAAAATAGTTCAAAAAAATTCAAATAAAAAAATTGATCAATTTGCAATCAAGTTGAGAACCGAGATTGACATTCAAATTAAGTTAGGGATCAAAAATCAGTCAATATAGAGAAAAGATAATCAATCAAATTAGGAGTATCAAATAAAAGGAATCTAGATAATAGCTCTTAAGGGGTCAAGTTAGGATACAATGCAAATCATCAAGCATACAATCTTTATGAATTAATGACTTATCTTGATATTTCTTAAATCATATAATTTTGGACATATTTCAATAATTACATGTTTTATGAGAATGTCAAAAGTTAATTTGAGAGTTTTGCATCCAAATATTTTCATATGCCATCAAGCTCATTTTAATTAAGTTTTGCAAGTAATAACATGATATGAGGGTTTGGGAGCATGTTGAAATTAAGGTAAAACTTATGCTTATAACAATCAAAGATGATACATAGAACTAAGAGAACAAATTTATCAATATATTCAAATAAATAATGAGAAATCATCATAATATTATGCATGCGTATGAAGCATCAAAATCAATCATTCAAGCAAATAATATCAAAATTAGTGATAGTATGATGTGAGAAAGTTTAGCTTTTACCAAATATTATCACCCATTCACTTTAAATCCTAAGCATCCAATTTCAAGAGTTTTACTTCATTCATACACTTGGATGCTTGGCATACCTACAAAATTACTTCTTAATTACTGATACCCAAGTCATCTTGGATCCAATGAAGTTAGAGTATATGGTTTCTTTTAAAATTCAAATTTATTTGATCAAAGTATGGCCAACTCTTTTAATATTATATTCAAAAATTTTGTGGCTTACTTTGTTATATTTGAGCAAACTATAGAGTTATTTTTATGTGAAGCTTTGCTAAATATATTCTTAATAAATTTTATTTCTAAAAAATTAAATTAATTTAGTTTATCAAAATAGCCTTTTGATTGTTCAAAATTAATTGAAGCTTTTATGAGCCAATAATGAATTTTTCAAGTGTAGGCTTCAATATATTAATCTCTTCTCTCAGTTTAGTATTTTCTTCCATTAGAAATTTTTCAGATTTCACAAGAATTTTTTTTCTTCATCTAATATTTTTTTTTCAAAAGATTATCTTTTTTATCAAAATCATATTCTTTTCTTCAGCCAAAAACATATTGGACTTTTTAAGTTTTCTATTTTTCAACCTCATATTTTTGTATTTATCTATTAAATCATTAAAGACTTCATATAATTTATCAAAAATAAATTCGAAAGAGTTTTCAATATTTACCTCATCGTTGTGAACTATGAGCTAAAGACTTATAATACCATCTTCCTCTTTTTTTTTTCTATTACTTTACTCCCCTTTAATCGATGCTTTCTTTTTTTGTTTCTTCTTCTTCTTTTTTTTTTCATCCTCATGAGCCATGAGGCATAAGTTAGGGAGTTCTTCCTTATTTTCTTTGAAGCTAGATTCTTCCTTTTGATTTGCTCCCTCATAGATTATTTATAATTTGTCTCATACTTATTTAGCTAAAATACATGAAGAAATTACATTAAATTTATTTATATCTATTGAACAATTAAGTAAATTCATTGTCTTAGCATTCATTTTAATCATTTCTTTATCATAAATTAATGCATTGGTTATGTGTGGGCTATTGACTATAATTTTTCACAGATTATAATCATATGCTTGTATGAAGATTTTTATTCTAACTTTTCAATATATGTAATTTAATCTATTTAATAGTGGGAGATGATCTATAAAATAGCCTTCATTAAAAAAGATTTCATTTGGATTGCCAAGATCTTTGACTCTAGGCCGTTAGGTCAACAACAAATAACAGAGCATCCTCTTTGATATCAATTGTTGTCCAAAAAGGTAGCAATCCAAGAGAAAGAGTGAATTAATTTTTTTAGAATTTAACCAAATTAACAATCAAAGTAAGTATGTGCTTCAAATTAAACTTATTTGTGTATTTGTGAAGAGTAAACAATGTGTAGCAGCAAAATAAGTAAAACTATATAAGAATTAAAATGATACAAGATATGTAAAGCAAGAGAGCAAAAGACACAAGACAAACACAATAATTTATAATAGTTCGGTACAATCACGCACCTACATCCATTCCCCAAGAGCTCCTTAAAAATTTCACTATATCCTCTTGATTATAGTATATTTGTTTTATCCGAACTCACAAATAAATCCAGTTGATTTTTCAAGATCACCAATCAAAATTTTACATCGATTATTTTCGGATTCATAATTAATCTAGTTGGTTTTACGGACTCACCAATCAAACCTTACAAAGTCTAATTCCGGACTTGGATGGACCTTTACCCTAAGTTTTTTTTCAAAAAACTTGTAAAGAAATAAATGCAATAAACAAAATTTCAATACAAAATAAAAATAGAAATAAACTCTTTTAGGCACGGAGAAAGTCAGTAAAGAGTTGCTCTTTTGATACTTGACTTCTCTTCTTTGATGCTTGAGAGGATGTAGAAAATATTGGAAAAGATCTGTTGCTCAACTATGCAACCCAAGAGGGGGGTGAATTGGGTTTTAAAAATTTAAAATTAACTTACAACTATGAGGATTATTTAACAATGAACAGGATAAATATGGAGAGTAAAATTTATACAAGGTGTAGAAGTTGGATGCAAGAATGCAAGAAGATAAGAAAATCTAAAAGGAGAGCAAGTAAGCACACCACAAACAAAAGATTTATAGTGGTTCGGTGCCAATCTTGCACCTACATCCACTCCCCAAGCTCCTACTTGAGAATTCAAATCCACTAATCCGTATTCAACCCGAATACAACATCAGAACCTCCGACTCTAACTATTTCAAGGTAGAAACTTATTTATGGATACAAACCAATCCAATACAATCCGATTCAAGGTTTGGATCAACCTTTTCACATTTTGGAACCTTTTCAAAATAAATATCAACATAAAATAGAGTATAGCAGTTAATCACACAGAAATACAGATGTAGCTCTTTTAATGAGCGAATAAAGCTTTAAATACACTTTACACCATAAGAAGAAAGCTTTTCTGATTTTTTCTCAAGGTGGTTGAAGACTTGACTGAGCTCTTGAGGGATTGGTAAACTTAAAATAAAAGCTTCTTTAACTTCAAGAGGGCTCTTTCTTAGGGCTGAATTGAATGCTTGAAGAACCTTTTCAAAATCTTGTTGATTCCTTCCTTTAAGTGCCTTTTATAACTTCAAATGATGGTGGAGAGTAATCTGAGCTGAAATAGAGCCGTTAGAGCACATTAAATGGGCATTAAATGTAGCTAAAACGATATGAAACTAGCTGTTGCGGAGTTTTTCTGTCACAGGGGTCGACTCATAGGGTTGACTCATGCACATGAGTCGACTCATGGGGTCGACTTCTGTGACACAGAACAAAAATGACTATTCTGTAATTTTGGCCTACACAGCAGCAGAGGTCGACTCATAGGGTCGACTCATGCACAGGGGTCGACTCATGGGGTTGACTCACAGGATGTGCCAGCCAAAAAATTTAGCGTACCGTTCAGCTTTTTTCGACATGAGTCGACTCATGGGGTCGACTCAAATATATAAACATGATTTCTTCAAAATATATATTCAAAAATATTAAAATTACCTTCAATAGATTACGAATTTCTATTCTTGCTCGTGAAGCTTTCGAATCAAAATTTGATAAAATTATAATTTTATCTCTGAAATACAATCAATCTTTTTTTAAGCCAAAATCATTAGTAACTCCCTCAAATGCTTTGTAATCATCAAAATCAATTCAAGGAGCAACAATCTTCTCTTTTTTTATGATGACAAAATACTTGAGCAAAAGTATATATAAAGTATTGAACATGAATTTCAAATTTATGAAGATGCATCACTTAAATATCATAGCCAAGTATTTGAACGAAATGC